>JASCZW010012506.1:0-28268 GCA_034211315.2 Aedes japonicus
CATCTAACAGGAGGATGCCCCAATGGGCGGGGAGAAGAGCGCGAGTTAACTTTTTGTAGACCGGGGGTTCTTTTTAAAAAATAACTACGAACTACTCAACTCTACTTTACAAATCAGACTGACTTTATTGAATTCAATTATGCCACAGTTCACCTCGCACAATCGATCTGCATACTCAGCAACTCGCACGATGGGTCCCAAGTTCGACGATCGCCCTCGATGTTGTCGTTGCCAGGTCGATGATATTTGCTGACCGTACTTGATGTCACTGTTGCCGGGTTGATGAAATCGCTGACGCTCATGGTGCCATCGTTGGAATGCTACCAAGTCCAGGTAGCAACGTCGTTAACTCGCCCCTTCTTAATGATGATCCTCCAGGGGCATAATATCCGCTATTGTGAGTTTTCTGAAGTTGTCAATGTTGTTCTTGGTCTCCGTTTTCCCACGATCCTTGATGTCCGGTGTTGGTTTCGGAATGTTGGTCTGTAACTTAATTTTTGTGGATCTGTTGAATAAAATACTACAGAGAATAGCGATACCAATTATAATAGGAAGAACGGTTATTCCTCCAAAAATTGACCAGTGTGGAAAATGCAAGCTGTTATTGTCTAGTTGTAGGTATTCCAAATCCTTTCGAGTTTCCATTTGAAGCTCGTGGAGGTGTTCCATACTCAGGTTTAGTATATCACCGTTTTTAGTTATGGATATGCCGTCCAATGGCAGATGAAGGGGTTTTCCAGTAATGTTCCTACTCTTACTGATGTAGGAAACGTTGTTAATTAGTAATATACAATTTTCGTATTCAATCAAATACGATCCGGAGAGATTTCTCTCAGAACCACAATCGGATGAAAATGTGAAGTTCTTGGCAGTGTTGATAAGTACGTGGTGCATGTCAACAGCTAAGACATCTTGTTTTAGAGGGTTTGATGTATAGTTGCAGATAGCTGCTTTTCCGTCCAGTAGATTTGGTATACATGTAGAACTGGCTATCTCTGTATCTTTGATATGGTAAATTGTTGGTTCTAACGTCTTGACCGTGATTTTTGCGGTTGGATGTATCAGATAAAACTTCTCGGTTACATGGATTTGTTGATGATTTTGGAAAATCGGGTAAACGTGGACCTTGCGGAAAATTCTTGAATCTAGTATTGGCATCTTGATAAATAAAATGATCTCCTGATGGTTGGTGGCAATTGACGTTTCTGCATATGTAACGGCTTCCGATGACGAATGAACTGTAACATTTTGGCTCTCTAAATCCTTCCTGAACATTTCTATTTCATTTTTAGTTAGAATTTTTTCATTTAAGATCCCTAATTTTGCTAACATTATAGTATCAATAATGTTATTGATTTTTTCGTTAAGATTTTTTAAATTGAAGAGAATGTTGGTGGAGTATAATTCTGACGATTTTGATTTAAACATTTGTATAGCCTCCTTAGCCTTGTAGACTTACTCCTTTAATTGTAATGTCATATCCCTATTGATTTTAACCTGTTTGTTATTACTTTAAATTAGACCGTTAATGCTTGAATTGATTAATTTTAAATCATCAATTTAAATTTTCGAAGGCATCCGTATTGTTTTCTAATGGTACATGTTTTCTGTGTTTATTATGAAACGTTAAGTCTTTCGCTTGTTTTGTCTTTAGGTTTGAATAAACTGTCTCGATTATAGTCGGGGTCTTAGAGGATGGAAGAATTATTTCAAGAGGGGTATATTTGGTGGATGAATGAATTGTTGAATTGTACTTGTGAATAGATATATTCACAAGATCGATTACTGATTTTTCAGGGTTGTCGGTTTTTGATATACGATAAATTTCCAATAGCGTAGAATGTAGTCTTTCAACGACTCCGTTCATTTCACTACGACCCGTGGCTGTTATGTACGGTTCAATTTTATATGTATTGTAAAAATTAACAAGTTCTCCCGTCATAAATGATTTTTCACCATCCATGACTAGAATTCTTGGTGTTTGATATTTTAAAAGTATGTCTTTAACAGCGGGAACTAGGTCAATAGCAGCTCTAGAATTAATTAATAATATTTGTGCAAACTTTGAAAATTTATCGATGTAGGTCAAAAAATGAAGGTTCTCTAAGAAAAGAACATCAATATGGGCAATTTGAAAAGGACCGGATGGGATAGGAGTTTTTGAATAGGGAAGTTTATAGGGCTTCTGTCATATTTGCATTCGTGACAAATACGACAGTTAGTAGCAAAATCTTTTACTTTTTGCTGCATCTTTGGAAAGTAGAACTTTCTCAAAATCTGTTGTTTATTTTCCTCAGCACCACGATGTGCTCTGAGGTGTGTGTCCCGTACGATATCCCATTGCCTATCGTCTTGGTCGATATCTTCCAACAGTCGCTGGGTAAAACGAATTTTTAACGATTTGTTTTGGCCAAAATGTACTTTATAGACTTCTTGCACTTTGCCCATAATTTCTTCTTCCGTTAATAATCCGTTCACCTTACTTGGATCAAAATATTTCTTCAAAACCTGTAAAATGGAAACATTATTAATTTCATTTAAAGAAACAGTAATTCGTTTGAAATCCGTAAATGGAGTTGCGACTTCTACTTTCTCTCTGCCTTTTCTTATGATGACCTGATGTCTAAAAGCATTCAATGGTGCCTCAGTAGAGATGATATAGAAATCATCACTGTTTTCTGCTGAGTGTTGTGTTCCTGTCATGGAACATACTATTCGACTCAAGGCATCAGCTACAACATTACTTTTTCCAGTCTTGTATTCGATTTGATAGTCATGCTCTTCTAAGTATGACTTCCATCTCTTCAATTTGGCATTAGTATTCTTAGGCGATAGCGAAAAAGTTAAAGGTTGGTGATCAGTTAATATTTTAAATTGCGTCCCGTATAAATAGTTTCTGAAACTCTGCAGTGCCCAGAAAATGGCTAGCATTTCTTTTTCCGGCACAGAATACTTCTCTTCGGTTTTAGACAAGGTCCTAGAAGCAAAATGAATAGGCTTGTCTTTGCCCATTTCACCTTGAGAATATACCGCTCCAATGGCAAAGTCAGAGGCGTCGGTTGTCAACAGGAATGGTTTATTGAAATCCGGATAGATAAGTATGTCGGATGAAGTGAGTATATTTTTCATTTTTTCGAAGCATGCCTTTTGATCATTTGAAAGTGAAATTTTTTTAGTAGAATGAACTCCCTCCCCTCTTAGAAGGTTGGTGAGGGGTTTCGCGATTTTCGCAAAATCTCTCACTAATCTTCGATAATATCCCATCATACCGAGGAACGATCTAACCTCTTTAATGTTTTTTGGTTGGGGGAATTCTTTAATTGTTTGAATTTTCTTTTCATTGGGTTTCACTCGGTCTGAACTAATGATATATCCTAGAAATTCTACATTAGTGTGAAGGAATTCAGATTTATCCATTTGAATTTTTAATCCAGCATCGCTTAGCGCTTTTAATATTATTGATAAATTTTTTAAATGTTCTTCGAGTGTTCGACCGAATACGATAACATCATCAATATACACATAGCAAATTTTTCCTATGTGCTCTCTGAGGATGTCATCAATGGCACGTTGAAATGTCGCGGGCGCATTTTTCAACCCGAACGGCATTCTAGTAAACTCATATTTTCCATTATTTATGGAAAATGCAGTTTTTCAATATCGCTCTCTTTCATTCTGATTTGATGAAATCCAGAGGCTAAGTCCAATGTCGTAAAATATTTTTGGCCTTTGAGTTGTCCAATCACATATCCAATTTCAGGCATTGCATACCTATCAGATATAGTTTTTTCATTGATTTTGCGGTAATCAATAACCATTCTGAATTTTTTTACTCCCGAGGCATCAGCCTTTTTTGGGACAATCCACACTGGTGATGTCCAGGGAGATCTTGATGGTCTGATGATACCATCCGATAAAAGTTTTTCATTTTGTTTATTGACCTCGTCAGTATATGCGGCAGGATATGGATAAACCTTTTGATGTACTGGTACGTCATCAGTAGTATTTATTGAACACTCTACTCTTGTTGCATATGTCAACTTAGAGTCTGGTTCGTGAAAAACTTCTTTGTTAGCGTTCAGGATGGATTCTAACTCATCCTTTTCTGACTGATTTAGGTGGTCAATCCTAAAAGTCAAATTTGTAGATTGTTCTAATTGTCCAGGACAATATTGCAAAATTGGTATTATTAGCATTTTATCATCCTTTTGCAGTGTAAGAGTGCCTGCTGAAAAATCAATCGCAGCATTGAGTGCTTTCAGAATACAAGTTCCAATAAACCCATGGAAAAAAGGATGAAACTTATGCAACAAAAATTGTGATTGAAAGTCAATTTTTGGTTCGAAAAAGTTGATATTAATTGCCGAGGTGGCATTGAAATGACCATTTGCGCTTGTAATGTTTTCTGCATTGAAGTTGTATGGCTTGGTTTTTCCATATGCATATGCCAATTTCGGAGAAATAAGGTTGACATTAGCTCCAGTGTCAATCAAAAGGGAAAACTACCAATAGTTGTTCTCAGGTTAATATAAGGCAGAGTTGGTTTTACCAACTCGTCTTCCATTCTAAAAAATGCGCCGTGTTTGCGGTTTCAGGATTTGGTACATCATCTGAGCTCTCATGTCTCGAGGTTGAGGGTCCTGGAACTGGCTCGGCTCTGGTTCATTTTGAGCAATTATTTCAGGCTCATAGTGATCATAATACCCTACTTCCTCGTCAAAATAATACTCTTCGTCTGGAGGTGGATAATAATAATCGTAGCTGGGCTCATATTGTAATGGGTGAGCCACACGCTTGAAATTTTGGACTTGTTGTGACGGTGGATGTGGTCGTTTTACGTTAAATTGTGGGCGATTGCCATAATTGATATGTCTGGATCGAATGCTCTGATCGACATCCATCGGTTCTGGTCTCTGTTGATTTATTTGACCAGGCAGGTTTGGCCGGTATGAATTGTTTTGCATAAATGGGCGATAAGGTTGCATCATTTGATGCTGTGGAGGTTGGTTAAAGAATTTTCTTGGTGGTAACTGTGGGGCTACCAACATGGCAGGTCTCGTCATTAATCTAGGAGCTGGTCGCGGTGGGAGTCGCGGAACTTCTAGATCTCTTGGTTTAGGTAAGGAAACATTTATGTGTTCATTTCTTACTGGACCAGATCGAATATCCATGTTGTGATAATCGAGACAGAACTGGTATGCACTAGAAAGAGTTTTTGGTTTGGCGGTTTTTAAAAGTAGGCTCAGATTTCTTTCGTGACCTCGAATGAAAGAATCTAAAGCTTTTTCACGAAAGTAGTCAATATACGTTGCGGCATTGGGACGATATTTTTCGTCTGTTTGCACCTGGGCTATTATCGCTGATAACAGCTCATTAACCCTGCTATAATATATTGATAGAGACTCATTTTGGCCCTTCTTTATCGTTGTTAATTCGAAATCCAGAGTTTTAAGTTCCCTCTTGTCACTGTAATAGAGTAACAAGGTGGATTTTATTTCGCCCCAATCTGAGGCCACATTGTTGGCGTTCAGCACATCTGCTGCTTCACCAGTGATACGTCTGCGAACACTTTTTTCGATTAAATCATAATTTAACGATTCCTTGGGTATGTGTCGGTACATATGAAATATGCCTTCCACATCCAAAATCCAATTCATTAATTCCGTTGGGTTTCCATTAAACGATCTAAGATCTTTTAAAAAATCTGGAATTCTACCCATTTCTATGAATCTTTCGACCGCTTGTGGAGCCGGTGCTGGCTCTGGTCGTGGGAAAGTGTGCTAGTGGCGCTGGATTTGCCATTCTGTTTTCGTTATAGAAATCTAGTCTGCTTCGCTTCTTAATTTTGAATTTTTTTTTAATTCACTTTATTCACTCACAAAATTAAAGTTGAGTTTTCAAAAGAACGTTTCTTCACTCACTAACACAGTTTCTTCACACAAATTAAACGATTGATAATGATGGGTAAAATAAGGTTAAAACTACTTACACTATTGCCAGCATGGTCTGCTACTGGACTTTCTGGATGTCTGGTAAACCTTGCCGTATGCCGGGGGAAACGCAGGCAGGTGTGTTGGAGGTGATCCTTTTTGCTGCTGCTACTACGGCTCCTAACACCGATCGGGATTTTCCACGGTGTCCCACGATTCGCTTTTCAATTGCACGAGTTAAATCACTAGTAACGTCACTTGTGTTGCACGGCTCTTGCAACCGTTTTATTGATTTGATCAATTTTAAGATTTTCACAACACTCGAGAACTACTAATGTCACTGTACGGCTCTTTCAACCGTTGTACTGATTTTGTATATCAGTTTATTAAGATTTCCACAGCACTCGCGATTCGATTATACACTTCCCGTGGCAAGGTCCCTATTCGGGCGCCAGTTAACTTTTTGTAGACCGGGGTTCTTTTTAAAAATAACTACGAACTACTCAACTCTACTTTACAAATCAGACTGACTTTATTGAATTCAATTATGCCACAGTTCACCTCGCACAATCGATCTGCATACTCAGCAACTCGCACGATGGGTCCCAAGTTCGACGATCGCCCTCGATGTTGTCGTTACCAGGTCGATGATATTTGCTGACCGTACTTGATGTCACTGTTGCCGGGTTGATGAAATCGCTGACGCTCATGGTGCCATCGTTGGAATGCTACCAAGTCCAGGTAGCAACGTCGTTAACTCGCGCCCTCTATTCACAAACTGTTAGCAATGGGGAGTTGGCATTTCCACTCTCCCATCCAGAGTGCTTCAATCGGTGCCCTGATGGTCCTCCATTCCGATTAATTATTTATATAATTTTTTTGTTGGGGCGTAGAACCACTCGTCCACGGAGTTGAACTTTGTGGAAATTTATGTATTTATATAGTATATATTTATGTAAATGAAAAATACTACAACCATTCATATCTATTATATATGATCTTTATTCGTCGATTGATCCTGAAATGCAAGAAATGTTGTAAATTGTTGCACGTTTTCGTTCGTTTTCAGCGATAGCAGCTATTAACCTACATCTTGATTTGAAATATCCTGAAAAAGTGTGTTAAGTCAATTGAAATTTCACAGAACTAACATTTATACATTTTAATTTACTCTTGCCACATTCACTATTTGCTTGTTGATGTTGATTTTATAACAGCAATCCATTTTTATTTTTGCTGACCTAATAGTTATTGTTCATGAGTTAGGAGTTGCTCCTGAAACAGGGAATTGATTGAAAGTAAGTTAAAGACAAATGGACATACAAAAACAATAAGTAATGTTCAAATTATCTGGAGTAAAATCAATAATACAATATCACCAAATATAATGATATTGTGAGTTATGACACAGTTGACGAAAATTTAACTGTTAAATCAGAAACTATTCAAATGACACACAGCGCAGCACGAATCAGATCAGCTCAGATTTGGGTAAATGTCCATTCGCAAACCGGAAATGAAAAATACTCTCAGTAATAAGTGCAAAAGCCTGCCACAGATTCCTTTGCAGCTTCTTGTATACAAGGCACTAGATACTTCTAAATCATAAGAGGAGAAGATAGGATCAAAAAAAATAATTGGACAGATAAGACATAATAATTAAAAGTATATATTAACTATTAGCTAAAAATTATAAAATTATTTTAATGTTAATATGTCAATCACTAAAACACAAGTAACGATAAAAATGGTGGTGATGATTATAAAGATGAATGGTAATGGTAATGAATAAACAATGTCATATAAGATAATATATATAGTGAAGGAATATTATAATCTTATATATATAAAACAGAGTGGCATACGTAAGACCGCGCATAACTCGAAAACGGATTGTCCGATTTATGTTGCCTTTGTTTTGTTTTGTTCGGCTAAGCCCAAGGAACATTTATAGAAAGAGAAAGTTGGAAAAAAAATATGGGAACAATGAAAGCTTCGAAAATTATAGATTTTCAATACATAATGTATGGTTTTTTTATCGAGTAATCCTTGACATGATGTGACATGCAATATCGCAGCCTACATGAGGAAATATGGGCGTCCAGACTTATTAATCACATTCACTTGCAACCCGAAATGGACGGACTTATCTCAGCACTTGATACTCGGCCAATTCATTTAAGTACGTTTGCAAATACGTGAACAAGGGCAGCAATACGGCAGTTTTTGGGATTGCTGCTCCGGATGCTTACGACATAGGGACGTGATATCAATTTGGCCGTTGCGTGAGTTGTAATGAGGGGATATGCCGGATTTTCTCATTCCCGATTCACGAACGCTACCTGATTGTTGTCTTTTTGGCTGTCCACTCAGAAAATGGATAACGTGTCTACTTTACGGAAGCAAACGCAGCCAATAGAGCCAGTTGACCACCTACCACGACTTTGCAGTTTTTTCAACACCTAAATTGAACACCAAATCTTGCAATGCAAAATGCATTCAATCGAGAGTTGGAGCGTGAACACGAATACGATCAAGACGCTTTGAAACAGATGGTTCGAACAAACGTACCGTTGTTGACTCCTCAGCAAAAGGACGTTCATGACATTTGGATGAATGCGATTGACGACCCAATTGGGGCATATTTTTGATCGATGCACCTGGTGGAACTGGCAAAAAGAATCTTATTTCATTAATATTGGCTTCAGTGCGTTGAAGATCAGAAATTGCGCTTGCGGTTGCCTCTTTAGGGACTGGCCACATTGTTGGAAGGCGGTCAAACGGCTCATTCTGCGTTGAAGCTGCCGTTGAATCTCCAACTGACTGACAATCCGACATGCAACATTCGGAAGAATTCGGCAATGGCGAAAGTGTTGCAGTGTTGTAAGATCGTCATCATGGACGAATGCATAATGACAAACAACGAACATTGGATGCACTCGATCGAACTTTGCAAGATCTGCGCATTAACACGGGACCTTTTAAAGGCGCCATGATTTTGTTGGTAGGTGATTTTCAGCAAATACTACCTGTCATTCCACGATCAACGGCAGCGGATGAAAGCAACGCTTGCTTTAAGCTTTTTTATTTGTGGCGATATGTAAAGACGCTATAGTTGACGACTGCCGTGAGCCGAGATTTTTCTAATCAATAATTAACAATTATTGTTGGTGATTGGCAATGAAAAATACCTCTTGACGTTTCCACCGGAATGATTTCGTTCCCTCGAATTTCTACTCCTGTACGAGGGTTTTCCCAAACATCGTCCAAAATTATGAGAACTACCATTGTTTCAGCGCACGTGGGATTTGGGCATCGAAAAATATGAATGTCAATGATTTGAATTGCGTAAATCAAAATGAATTTTCTGGACAATTACGTTCAATCAACTTAATTGATTGTGTGACTAATCCGGACGAAGCAATAAATTATCCATCCGAATTCCTGAATTCATTAGATTAACCAGGATTACTACCATATAATATACGACTGAAATTGTGTAATTCAACAAGATTGGTCGTAAAAGAACTCAAGACTCATTCAAGCAATAATACTCAAAGGCAAATTCAAGGGCGAGGAAGTGTTCATTCCAAGAATTCCACATATTTTAAACAATTTAGAATCCGAGTTCAAACGAAAAGTTTTTCATGCAATCAATATCTAAAACTCGAGTGTCATAATCTGTTATCAATCGCGAATGAACGATAAAAAAAATGTAATAAACAAGTCAAGCATGGCTTAAAACTACTCAAAAAAAAAATTCAAACATAAATGCTTGGAACTATTTGAATCAAAAAAATTTGTTAGAGCGGAACAAAGTTCGCCGGGTCAGCTAGTATGAACTGAAAATTACATGAACTGAAAATTACATCTGCTGTTTTGTTGCGATTGAAGACAAACTTGCGCATCCATTATGAACCAGAAAACTTAAACAATATACGGCAGCCATGAGAAAAAAAATGAATTTTAAATGTTTTTTAAAATGATGACCTGGAAGACCTGAAAGATATGAGAACGGAAAATAATGATATGATTTACAGGTCGCACCCCCTCACTTCGCTATTGTCAAAATGACAACATTGCCCAGGCCACGCCAACCAGCGTCTCCATGTTTCAGCTGGCAGTCTTTTGTGATCATATGACTCGTGGAGGCGTGAGGTAGGAACTTGTGAGGACCAGAGGTCGGTCGCACCCTCCTTCGATGTTGTCAACTCACCATTTGAAGCCCCATAGTGCATTGGCACTGGTATAGAAAAATTCTATCGGGGGAGGTTTTGAGAATCAAATCTTAAGAAATGGATCGGTTTGTATTGAAAGTTCTTACCTTTCAGGCACGTACAGGAAATTTGCCTTATGTGGTTAGAATGGGTGCAACTGCCGGACGAATTGAAATCAAAATCTGTGGGACCTGCATGTGAAGGAGTTGAAGGAATATGAGGGTTCTCATATATAACCTCTTGTGCACTCAAGCTGAATTCTGTCCCGTCGATAAAACCAGCTGCATCCGCTGTCGCTTCTAAAAATTATTATCGCGATAAGAGCATACTTACATACTGTAAACAGCTACTGATTTGATAAATATTCGGTACTTGTTGACATTTTCCGATTGGAAATTGATTTCTTCAACGCGACGCAAAATCAATCTCGATGATAATCCTTAGCAACCTATCGACGGCGTAGCAACAATCCATGGAAATCAACAACATTATGTCCACGGCGTGATTCCAATTTGACATTTTAATGGGCGACAACATGCGGCGAAATTACTTCTGCTTACTTACTTACTTCGCTAAGGGCGTAATGGTTATTTCCAAGTTTTGATAAAATAAAAGTTATATTTCCGCATAAAATCCGTTAATATATGCTTCTAGCTCAAGTCGATGCAAGTATATGATGAATAGAATAGTGTTTGCTTGAAATATTAAACTATTTGCCAGAATTTGAAGCGAACTGAAAAAAAGAGGTGGAACAGCTGAATAACTAGAGCAATGTGTGATCCGGAAGAACGCCATAAATTATTTTTCTTGTTTAAGGAGGTGCCTAATTGATTTTAATGTCATTGTCAAGGTGAATGAGTTGTTCTGAAATTGTTCAATCAAAGTATAATACAATATGATTTGTTTACATTTTGGCTCTTCCGCCCTTTTCAAATGTTAGTCTAGAAATAGTCTTCGTGCAAAATCCATCTTGAAATAGTATAAGGCGTCAAAAATAGCTAATCAGCTAGAAGATAATGAAAATCACCACCACTAGCGTATCTGCACAGGTAGAAAAACTTGTTTTACCTGACTCCTATCTGCGAACTATCATGAAATTTTAGTCAAATTTACTACGTTTATGGTACAACCTGCTACATTTTGGTATATTTAACAGACCTCATATTGATATCAACCGCACCATGATTGATCTAATCACAGGCATGGTAAAGTCAAACGCGTTTGTAGTCAGGTGAAAATTGATGGTGTTTGCGCTTAATTTAACCCTCAGAATGATAGTTTCTAGTACGGTTTTTGCGTGTGATGATACTGTACGGAATCTGAGGCGATGTACCATCTTAGTGTCCGAAATTTGAATCGGAAATGAACTCCACATTGGGTCTGATTTCAAGTTCCCGACTTGCTTTGAATTTCACTGTTATCAGCCCAATCTACGAAGCACAATCAGCCCTGAACGTCGGTTAATCAAACCACCGTGTCTTAACTTATGACGACAGTAACCTTACAACATCCAATCGATCCAAACAAGTATACCCGTTCAACTTAAACTTGTATTTCGCAATTATCCTAACAGTGAAGCAGTGAAAGTAGAACACCATGGCAAACCCCGGCAGTAGAAGATCTCCCCCTAGCATCTGTTTATGCTCCCACCAGTCAAGTTGTTATCTAACACATGATCACCAGCTCTACCAGCTCTCAGCTGTTGCAATGACCATAACTAGTTCTGAAGCCACTGTATGGCTGTTTAGTTAGTCGACGCCGAACACAAACAACGAAAAGCTTTCACTTCTAGTCAGCATAAAACTGGATATTGCTACTCCTTCACCTGAAGTCAGTCAACCGACTTGGACCATGATTCTTAGCCGCTGCAAAACCCGAATAAGCAAAGTGTACATTTTTCCCATACCTTCACTCACTCACTCACTCACTGACTCACGACTCGACCACGTACGCGTGCCGTGTGTCTTTTCTTCTAAGTCGCCAGCCAATTGCAGCAAAATGCATCACCTCGTCGTCGTCGTCTCCGTCGTTCCAATAAAAAAGAGCGTAATCTTCGAATGTGGGTCATATGGCTTTGCGAAAATTATCTAACGCACCGCAGACATTCCCTCCAATTCTGTACTTGGCTCGCATCGGTACCGGAGTTCGAGTTTAAATGGTTTGTTGTTTTTGAGTTTTGTTTTTGCTCAAGAAAATAGCCATCAGCGTCTGTGGTCAGCTCGGAGGGGGAAAACGGTTAGTTGCCATTTTGAGTCGTAAATCTGATTGAACACAATCACTAGAATTCAAGAAAAGGCATGTTTTCGAAGACGAGTTGCTCATATGATCGCAGTCACTTTGTACAATGCAACCGACTCTCCGCCATGTGATTAGTTGAACCGTCATCGGCGATTTGCCGGGCAAAGCGGCGAGGTGGTCTTTCACTCCAACCGCAGTCAATATGACAATTTGAATACCAACAGGTTGCAACGGTCGGCGGTGCATGTCAGTATGGTGCGGTTGCACGCGATCGTTTTTATCGTGCCAAACCGGTTGCAGGTGAAAAATTTCGAAAATTGATACATTTTCCATTTTATTTCACCGTGGACCAGACCTGCCAGTAGAACAGCTTCGGAGCCGGTGATCTGTGCGAGTGGGTGAAATGGGTGCCGACCGAGCGCAGGACCACCTGAGCTTCAAAAGAAAGACATTCGAACAAAGAAACGATTCATGGGAATCTCCAGGCCAATGTTTACCTTTCGCGATTAGATGTACCGTCGCAGTTTTACTGTATCTTGCGGAGCAATAGCCATTTTAACCTTGAACAGAACGTAGAAAATGTCAACAGGAATTGCCGGGTCTTTGTTTAGTTTAGATTTTAACACCTTACATTTTTTGCATTTTTTATTGTCCGATCAGTGACTTGTTTATGGCATCGAGAAATGTAATTGTTCAGCATGTTATATTTGGGCATTAGGTTAATAATCGACACGGAAATAGCGGATTTTGTTTTGACGCAAGCAAATTGTGGGAAATTTTGAATTTTTTAACATGTCAGTCATCACGTCACCATGACTGCAGTTATTTTGTGATGCGATAGCTGCTAACAACATGTGCTGAAAACCGTCCTCATGCTTCTGTTGGCGCGGGTAACTAAGATGTTCGGAACAGTGTACTCGACTGATCCAGTTTTGGTTTGTGTAGAGAAATATATGCAAATTCAGTAAGTGATAAGTGACTAAAAGGTCCATAGGAATCAATTCTTTTCTCTCGTCACACGAAGGTTAAAGGTTGTACGGAATCAAATTTCACCACTTTTAAATGGCTGTGACTTTTTACCCGTAGGGTATTTTCTATTGAAATTTTGGGTGGAATTAGGTCAATGTGTATTTGTTAACGCTGTGTAAGCCTCCGTGTAGCAGATGAGCAATCGTTGCGAAGATGAAGTCAGAAGAAGAGCAGCGGCGCAGAGAAGTTTTACGATCTTTCCCATCGTGCCATCAGCAGGAAGCTGGGTATGGTACATTCTACGGTGCCTCGTGTTTTAAATCGGTACCACGAACGGAACCATCGATCGGAAATAAAAAAGTGGCAAAATATAGTACAGGTATACCTCGATAGTACGTACACCTACGCCTCGTTTAGTGTACGTACTATCGAATCGTACGTCCTATCGAATCACAATTTTTTGTTTTTTATATCTGTAGTGGCTTTTAAATCACTTTAATTGTATAAAATAACAAATTTAACCATGTAAATAAATATTTTGTCCTATAAAGGCAGTTAATTCGGCAAAAGGAATGATTTTCTTGTCATATCATATACCAATCGAATCAGCTTAACGGAAAAGGAAAATGTGTGTGTGTGTGTGTGTGTGTGTGTGTGTGTGTATGTGTGTATGTGTATGTGTGTGTGACGCAACGCACAAAGAAGACGCAAAATAACGTAAACCAACTGCTTAATGTTGTGACTTGAGCGAAGTTTTCAGCTTTGATAATGTTGCTTCACTGTTGCTGCTGGTACAGGTCCGTTGCTGTAAAAGTTCGTTACAAGAATGAACCGGATTAGCACAGCTAGCTGGTATTTATAGCTAACGGCCTCTCATGACAATGCGTTGCGTTGGTTTTGTTTACTCTTGCTAAATGAGAAGCTTTTCGTATAGTTTACTACAAGTTTTATTTCGTTTCATGCTAAGGTGATTATACTCAAATAGAATGATTATACCCAAATCGAACAGTAAATTAATACTCTTAAAATCATTTAAAGCATTTTAACATTTCCTTCACACATATTCTGTATACTACAGTTAACAACCTGCCTGACAACCCTAATAGACACCTATGACATTTGTTCAAACGCATGAGTAGGAGCTACACTCAGTAGCAAAAAAAGCCGAGCAAAATTTTGCTTCCAAAATGCTATGTTTCAACC
Organism: Aedes japonicus; assembly: GCA_034211315.2. NCBI lineage: Eukaryota > Metazoa > Arthropoda > Insecta > Diptera > Culicidae > Aedes > Aedes japonicus. The sequence goes on from JASCZW010012506.1 coordinate 14,558, forward strand.
TACTGTAACTTTGTCAATTATCAATATTTTTAGCTGAAACTTTCACCACACTATAAACAATGTATAGACCTTATGTGGTCGAAATTTTATGTTGATCAGGCTTATACATTTTAAGTTTTCATTACATATGTGAAAAAGTCATTTTTGGACATACCAATTTCAAAACTCCGTATTTCTGTGAAAAATTTAGATAACATATTTTAAATTTCACTATAGCCTAGAAATACATACAAAATAATGTGGACGAAATTTGAACTATTTCCATCAAGTGGTTTGGACTACAGCTGGCGTCAAAGTTGACGCACCAACGTGAGTATTTCCATTTTTCACCCGATATTGACCGTGCTGAAATATCGGTGCAAAAAAGCCGAGGTGAATTCTTCTAATAATACTGTATAACACTGTATACGTAGTTTTTTCAATCCAATTGATGCTGTATGCCATATTTTGAAGTTCTTCGTGAGTTACACTAGTTATTTTGGATGTTTCAGGCGTAACAAATCGTGTGTCTTAATAAGATGAATTCACCTCGGCTTTTTTTTGCACCGATATTTCAGCACGGTCAATATCGGGTGAAAAATGGAAATACTCACGTTGGTGCGTCAACTTTGACGCCAGCTGTAGTCCATACCACTTGATGGAAATAGTTCAAATTTCGTCCACATTATTTCGTATGTATTTTTAGGCTATTGTGAAATTTAAAATATGTTATCTAAATTTTTCACAGAAATACGGAGTTTTAAAATTGGTATGTCCAAAAATGACTTTTTTCACATATGTAATGAAAACTTAAAATTTATAAGCCTGATCAACATAAAATTTCGACCACATAAGGTCTATACATTGTTTATAGTGTGGTGAAATTTTCAGCTAAAAATATTGATAATTGACAAAGTTACAGTAGGTTGAACATAGCATTTTTCGGAAGCAAAATTTTGCTCGGCTTTTTTTTTGCTACTGAGTGTATAAGGTACAGAGAGAGGTGAAACATATCATGTCCAGTTGTGACTTATTGCAGGGTAATCCAGCTTTAGAGTGTGAATGCAATAAATGAGTTCACAAAGAATCAAAACCGCGGCCTCTCGATAAAAAAATTCTCATAGATTTACAATTGAATGTATTGTGAACTAGCTGAACCTGGTGCGTGTGCTGCTATGCTTGCAACTAAATGAAGAAAAAATTGATATAACTGGCACGATTATGGTTTTTTTTTTCTTGAATAAGCAGGGGTTCAAACTTCTATCTATTTCCTTCCTGAGAGAGTAGGGGTCTCAAACAATCATAAGAACCTTCCCCAGCCCCAAAAACCCCTTCATATAAATTTTCACGTTGGTCGGTTCAGAACTTCTCGAGTCTATAAGGGTCTGACAGACAGACAGACAGACAGAAAATCATTTTTATGTATATAGAAATCTAGCTTCCAAAAACCCCCATATGCTAAAAAGGTTTCATTTACTTGATTAGTTCTCGAGTTATGCAGAAATTTGCTTTTTATTTGTATGGGAGCCCCCCCATTTAAAGTGAGGGGTGGTGAAGTGCCATAGAAACGTTTCTTGCCTCCAAAAACCTTAACATGCCAAATTTGGTTTCATTTGCTTCATGGCTCTCGAGTTATGTTAAAAATTATGTTTCATTTTTATGGGAGTCTCCCCTTCCAGAAGGCGGAGGGGTCTCAAACCACCTTAAAAACATTTATTTCCTTCAAAAACTTCCACATGCCAAATTTGGTTCCATTTGCTTGATTTGTTCTCGAGTTATGCAGAAATTCGTGTTTCATTTATATGAGAGACCCCTCTTTCAGTAAGCAGAGGAGTCTCAAACCACAATAGAAACATTTTTCGCCTTCGAAAACCTCCATATGCCAAATTTGGTTCCATTTACTTGGTTAGTTATCGAGTTAGGCAAAAATTGGTGTTGTTTTTGTATGGAAACCCCCCTCTCTCCCCCTTCCAGATGGCGGAGGAGTCTCAAACTTCCATAGAAACATTTCTCTCCTCCAAAAACCTCCACATGCCAAATTTGGTTCATTATGCTTGATTAGCTCATGAGTTTGCACAAATTTGTGTTTCATTAGTATGAGAGCCCCCCTCTTACAGAGGCCGGAGGGGTCTCGAGTTAATTTAAAAACATTTCTTGCCTTCAAAAACCTCTACCTGTCAAATTTGGTTCTATTTACTTGATTAGTTCTAGAGTTATGCAAAAACTTGTATTTCATTTGTATGGAGCCCCCCCCCCCCTACCAGAGAGGGAGAAGGGGTCTCAAACTACCGTAGAAACATTTATTGCCTTTAAAATCCCCGCAAGTCAAATTTGGTTCCATTTGCTTTATTAGATCTAGGGTTATTATTAAGAAATTTCAGTTTCATTTGTTTGACAGCATCCCTTCTAGGAGAGGGGAGGGGTCTCAAACTACCATAGAAACATGGTTCGCCACCAGAAAACCCCACATGCCAAATTTGGTTCCATTTGCTTGATTAGTTTTTGATATATGCAGAAACTTCTGTTTCATTTGTATGGGAGCCTCCCTTTCTAGAGAGGGGAGGGGTCTCAAACTTCCATAAAAACATTTTTTGCCTCCAAAAACATCCGCATGCTAAATTTGGGTTCCTTTGCTTGATCAGTTCTCGAGTTGTGCAGAAAAATGTGTTTCATTTGTATGGGAGCCCCCCTTTCAGAAGAGGAGGGGTCTCTTACTATCTTAAAAATATTGCCCAGCCTCAAAAACCCCTGCATGCAAATTTTCATGCCAAACGGTCCTTCCGCTCGCCTGTTAAATCGTGACATAGGAACCCCAACTCATTTTTATTTATATAGATAGATTGAGGCATCGACAATAGAATAAGGGTTAAAATGTACGTACTATCGAGGGTACGTATTATCGAGGCAAAATGTACGTACTATCGAGGGTGCGTACTATCGAGGGTACGTACTATCGAGGGTACGTACTATCGAGGTATACCTGTATAGTGTTAAGGATCACAAGCGGGTAGTTCAAGCTATCAAGAGGAATCCCAACAGTTCAGTTCGAGATGAGGCGAAGAAACTGAATCTAACCAAAACTTTCCTGCAAGATGCGAAAAAAACGTGAAGGACTACACACGTATAAATTCCTTATCGAACGGCAGAATACGGTAGGTAAAAAACGCGACCGGAAACTCTACACCCAGATGTTGACAAAACCACATTGCCTCGTTATGGATGAAGAGACGTATGTAAAATCAGACTTCCGGCAGCTTCCGGGGCTCCAGTTTTCCACTGCTCATCATAAATTCGATGACCCTGAGGACGTTAAAATACAGAAGATGTCAAAGTTTGCCAAAAAACATATGATTTGGCAAGCAATTTGCTCGTGTAGAAAGCGGAGCACCCTATTCGTGACAACTGGAGCAGTCAATGGGCAGGTAAACCTAAAAGAATGCCTCCAAAAGCGTCTTCTTTCTATTCTGAGGTCATACGATGGTCCTACAAGTTTCTGGCCGGATTTAGCCTCGTGCCATTACTCGAAAGAGGTTTAGGATTGGTACAAGGCTAAGGAGGTCAATTTCGTGCCTAAGCAAATCAACCTCCCGAACGCACCGCAACTAGTTAAAAAGTACTGAGCCATCATGAAGCAGCCACTTCGGATGCATCCTAAGGAAGTGAAATCGGAGGAAGCGATGAAGTAAAAATGAATTGCCACGAAAAAAAAAGTTGGTCCACATGTTGTACAGGATCTTCCGAGCAGTGTAAAGAATTTGAATATTCAATTGAAATTGAATAAAACAAACATGGGAAAATATTCATAAAATGTTTTATTTTACTCCCTAAAAGTTTGAAGATGATTGGTTGAACGGGCGAATTTTGCCGAATATTTGTGTGTATCGCAATTTGATTCCGTACACACTTTAATGTCAAGGAAAGGAAATCTTATTTAAGGCTAATGTTATCTTACACAGGGCGAATTTCGAAACTTTAATCTAAATTTTGTTTCTTGATGCCAATTTTTCAGAAATGCATAAAACTTCGAGATCTGATGTTACGTCGAAATTTTTTTTTAATAAAATTTGGCTTTCTGGGACTTCTTTGAACCAATTTTCGAGTTGCTGGAGTGAATTTGACTTGAAGGATTTGAATTAAATTTCTGAGATATTCATGGCATTAGTATTGAAACATTTCCGGTGTTTCACTTATTTTCCATTAGGATAGTCCTTATTGTTGAAACATAAAAAAAAAATTAAAATCGAGAATTTCAATGTAATTTATTACCTTTGTAATCCAACGTATTTTACTACCTCCTATATCGTCATAGACCATTCACATATAGACACGTCTATTAAAAATATCAACGTTTAATGTTTAACCTCTACTTATACAACGATGTTTTTTTTTTACCCCTGGGTTGGATACTAAACGATGATAAATGATACAACGATGTTATTAATATTATTTTTTTATTGAAGAGGTTTTAAATTATAAGTAAATCCTTCGTTTCTGGGAATAGCGATATTTTTGGAGGGGACCAGAAAGGGTATTCCAATGAGCCAATCGGAATGCAGATAAACCTGAACCATTGTGAGCCCGCACAGCAGCTGCTGTGTCTGACAGTTCGCGAGTCGGCATCGGATACCGCCATAGTTTCCGCATCCTAGCCGGCAACGGAATCTGGTTCGCGTACAGGTCCAATATGGTGGCATTATGGACAACGGGTAAGTACCCGGTTCAGGAGATTGTGTCTATCGGAAACGAAGGCTTCGCGGTTGAAAAAGGGAATGGAGTGTTGTTCTGCAGCTGCTACGCACCGCCAAGAACAGTTTTCCAATATGCTCGATCGGATGACAACGGAGCTAACTGGCCTGAGCTGGGACTTCAACGCTTGGGCGCTCGAGTGGTGGAACCGCCTTACCAACCCTAGGGGGCCAGATTCTTCTGGAGGCCTTGGCTACCCAAGTAACAATTTCGATTCTATTCCAGCCGTATAGCACTCCTCCCGGCTTTGTTGATGAAACTACATTCAAAACTGTGTTGTTCACCAACGCCTCCTCTATGCATCTTTAAAGCCGAAATATGTACAAAGTAGCCCACTCTATAGACGGTTGTGAAAACAAATCAAACCTTTCTAAGACCACAAAGATTTTGAAAATGTGCTTGTGAAAGATGTTATGACCGCTTGAGAACCATCATAAAACCTATTGGCTGCCATCCAAACCAGTATAGGGCCAAAAGGCCACAGCTGTCAAACTTTACGGCAATATCGGGAATGGTTTTTGTTGTTCTGCTTTGTTCGATTCTCCTCCTCTTTTCTGATTCATTCAACAGTAAATAATGGCTAAGAAAAAAGTTCTAGTGTTGCGCGAAATTATGTTTGACAGCATATCCAAAACAAATGGAGTTTTTTTTTATCGCCTAGCATGCTCCAAATCATATGCGCATTGATTTTATGGTGAATATTGGCACGATAAGAGCCGCAAATTAATGCGCCTCGGAAATTATGCGACTTTACAACAATAAAAACAAAACTGGAAGAAATATATTCAATTAATTAATCATGAAATTCCTGAAAATTGATGGAATTTTATAAGGTTATCTTGAAGAATACCGAAGTTGGTATTTGATGTACAGTTCAATTGTATAATACTTTCCACTTAGTTTTCCACATTTCAATTATTTCGTATATTCCAATATGGCGATTGGAATAAATCACGGTTTTGCCAAGAAGCCAATTCATATTACCAATGGCTACTATAAAACTATCAGGTAATTTCGTAGCTTTCCTCAATGCCAATCAGCCATTTAATGCATTTACTGGAAGCAAAATTGTTTTGAAATGCTTTTCCAACTGACCATAATAAGATAATATGAGTGAGTCCTAAAACGGCATTTCAAAACAGCATTTTATGAGCTTATAAAGTCAAAATAAAACCTTTGACAGGAGTAAAAGGTATTTTAAAAGTCAAGGTTTTAAAATCGTTGTAAAGAAGCCGTCTAGGTTCTTATAAACCTGATTGAAATTTGAAACCTGTTGGCATCGCTTGCTGCCATAATAAAACTGAATTGATTTCTAGTGGCTTTCATAAAACTTTAATAAAACTTAATAAAGCTGGATGGTTTTGGCAATGTTACTTGGGTAGCCTCAATGTGGACCTAGCCAACGTGGGTACCAAGAGTACCTACCATAGAAACGGCGCGGAATCGATCATCGATATAACATTTAGCAGTGGCTGATGGCTACACCTATAGCCACAATACAGAGCAGCGATGCGGAAGGAAGCGTATCCACTCCATTCGCCCACAGATGGTGGACGTCCTACTTTGACGTAGAGATTTAAAGAGACGAAACTTACGCGAAACCCAGAAACCTTGCGGCAAACGGCTCGTTAAGACACTTACACGAGCGTGTGATGCGACCATGCCGAGAGAAGTCAAATCGAGGAATGGAAGATCGCCGGTATATTGGTGGACAGAGTCGATCACCGACCTCCGAAGAACATGCTTCCAAGCAAAACGGAAGATGCAAAAAGCGCGGTCAGAAGCTGATAAAATCGAGCTTAGAGGGGCGTTAGTCATCGCGAAGGCCGCACTAAAGAGGGAGATAAAGGGCTTGTGTCAGAAGGCCAATACGAACCCGTGGGGCGACGCCTATCGGGTAGTAATAGCCAAAACCAGAGAAACGGCGGGTCCAACCGAGCAATCACCATAGCTGCAGCAGGTGATCGTTGGGGGACTCTTTCCGAACCACGACCCAAGTCCATGCCGTAGAATTGTCTCATGATAAGCGTTCCAGTACCTCAGACCTTAACGCTGACATAGCGACGGAAGAGTGGGCGGCTCAGCCGAAGTGTATAGGCGGGCTGTCTAACAACCAGTTCGGCTTCTGTAAAGCGAAAGTCTGACGGTAGGATGCCATTCTGTCCATCATCAAGACGGCTGAGTGGTAATCCAGCGCAAGAAACGAGGAGTACGATACTGTGCAGTGGTCACTCTTGACGTGAGAAATGCGTACAAGAGCTCCAGTTGTGTAGATCTCGCCGACTCGCTCTAACGCCTTCAGGTTCCTGTACATGATTCTTGGAAGCTACTTCCAGAATCGCGTACTGGTATACAACGCTGAGGTAAGCCAGAAACGTTTTCAGATCACCGCAGGCGTCCTACACGGTTCAATCCTGGGTCCGGTGCTATGGAACACGATGTACGATGAGGTACTACAGCTTGAGTTCCAGAACGGGGTTAAGATAGTCGGGTTCGCGGACGACATCACCCTGGAGATATGTGGTGAATCCATCGAAGAGGTGGAGCTAACGGCCTCGCACTCCATTGGCATTGTGAAGAGATGGATGAGTTCCAGGAAACTGGAGCTAGCCCACCATAAGACTGAGGTCACGGTTGTAAATAACCGAAGATCGGAGCAACATGCGACGATCAGTGCAGGTTACTACACTATTGAATAGAAGAGGTCTTTGAGGTATCTTGGGGTTATGATCGGCGATAAGCTGTCCTATATCAGTAATGTCGATTACGCCTGCAAGAAAGCCTCTATGGCTATATCGGCATTATCCCGCATGACGTTGAATAGCTCGGCGGTGCAAGGGAACTAGCGTAAACTCCTGGCCAGTGTCGCCCTGTCCATACTTAGCTATGGCGGGCCGGCATGGATCACCGCTTGGCAACGGTACAAGGTGCTACGGAATTGCGCTAACACTACAATCACCCAAGCCAAACAGCAGTACCTAAATCATTTTTTTTTTGACTGCAGGACTCCGTCTAAAACCCTATGGCAGCGAGGGAAGAGTCTTGAAGTCGGCAGGGATAAACAGTCGCGGCCTTGTGAGTATGATCCAGATGAACTGAATAGCACATTCTCAGCTAACTTCGTGAAATGTGGCTCGCAAAGTTGGAAAGTCAAAAACATTCGTACGAAAAGCATAGCAGAGGCAAGGACTGCAGAAGTACGAATCGAAAAAGGTGCCCAGCTGTGATGACAAGCAAAATTTCAACTGCAAAAAGTGCTAAGGAGCTTACCTTCAATTTTCTGCAAACATTTTCTTGAATCACAATGGACGATTGATCATACCTCAAGCAACACAGCTTGTATTAAACAAGTTGAAAGTACTGTTAAATGACAAAAACAGGTTAAAAACTTAGGTGTATAATACTTAATTTCGTACTTTAATATGACGCAAACAGCGCAAAAAGTGAAGCCTTATAAAACATAAAATGTAAAAACATAACCTCTTACAAAAATATAACATCGCCAAGCTTGGATTTGAACACTAGACCTTGGCGTGATAGGTATGTAGCTACTTTGCTAAGCCAACTCCGATTGTTGGAAAGTCAACTCTGAGTATTTCTGATTTGCTTCCCGTTGGCAGTGAAGCCACAATCTTGTGCAACAAAATCATCGTTATGAAAAAATAAATACGTTTCGCAAAACATAAATTGTGCAACCTAATTTCAACAGTATTTAGAACTACCCGTTAAATCTTGTCCTGTTCTTGATTTATACATGTATGGAACCATGTTTTTCAGAACAACAATAAAGTATTAATCACTTGCAGCAATGTAAAAGTATTTTTAGCTTGATCGTTAGTCAGGGTGATGTATAGAATACGAGAGATCCAACTCCCTCCGAACTTAACATGTTTTGCAATACGTTTAAAATACATTTTTAATTTGTGGGTTACTTGGGTATTAATATCCTACAAGTCCTCGAAAAGCTGAAAACAGAAAATATCATTCCAAATATCAAAGATAAAATTTAATCATAAGAAGAAGAAAGGATAAAAATGATTATTGAACAAACAAAACATAATAATTAATATTATATATAAACATTGAAGTATATGTAAGTATTATACATAGTATTATGTTTATGATAATATACAAATTACGCCAACACAAGATTTATTTTATAAAACATTCTGCTAAAATTCTTCTTTATACCGTTCTAGTTACATTTCAGAGATAGCAACAAGAGTTGTCGAAGAACACGGTTTGATCATTTATGAAATAAATGTAGGATTATATTTAAACTTTGTAATTAATGATATTATGGTAGGATGCATAATACCACTAAGCCCAAAATTCGAATATAATCTTACACGGCTTATAAGCACGTGGCATTGTTTTATGAAAATAATAGATGAGGTTCAAATTAAATTAAATGGTATGCTGAAATGCTGATAAACAAATTGAGTTTTTGATGCTTGTCATGTTGGATCAGGCTCTTAAATGGCCTTGTTATGCAAAGATGATTCCACAGTGTGCTGAAACTATTGATGAAATGCGCATGGAAAATAATATGGTTCCCTTTTTACTTCACTGTTGTCAAAATGAAAACATTGCCAAGGCTACGTCAACCAGCGTCTCCATGTTTCAGCTGGCAGTCGGTGATGTTCATGTAACTCGTGGAGGCGTGAGGTAGAAACTTGTGAGGACCAGAGGTCAGTGGTTACCTCCTTCGAAGTGGTTAACTCACCATTTGTAGCTCAAAAGGTCCCATTTGGCAAATGATACACTATCTCTTAGCCCAATTCAAGGCAGCTTATCAATAAATTTTGACAAAAATACGCAGATAATAATAGATGCAAACAAAGCGGATGATGCAAAAGAGGCGAAGAAGATGGAAATGGCAAACTGAACAATATTTGTTCAATTTTTGAAATGACTTGCTAACATATCACAACAGAAATCACAACTTTTACGGACAATAATATTTTGCGACTGATATACACTAAAAAATCTTTTTTATTGAATTTTGCAAAGTGTTAACTGTTTAGGGAATACATGTAGCTAGAAAATGAGAAGAAAGATTAGTATTTTCTACCATTTATTTCAAACTACAACTATCAACTATTGACCAGCGTTTTGATATTAAAAAATTAAAATTAGTAACATCAACTTGTCAAGCCTGTCAAGGGAAATAATAAATCAACAAGGAAGTCTAAACGGACTTCGGGTAATAAGTACGTACATATGTCGCAGATTCTGATGCAGCATTTGGAATTCTGTATATTTCCTAGTTATAAAAAGAAGAAAGGATAAAAATTATTATTGAATATATAAGACATAATAATTAATATTATATGTAAACATTGATGTACAAGTAATTATACTATATTTATGATAATATACAAATCACGCCAACACAAGGTATTATAAAAATGGTACAAAAATATACAATACCATACAAAATAATATATATAATATAGTGAAGAGATATTGTTGGATTATATTTTCAAAATAAACATTACTTGGTCAAAACACTCCTACAATAAATAAAGATGTCATGAGCTAAATTATATCGAAGGTTACCTTTACATTGAAAAAGAGAACTTGTCTCTGTAAAGTTGATTCGTTAGAGGCTGAACAGATAAAAAACTAGCTGAAAAAATAGTAATTGAAAAGATTATTGCATTCGATTGAATATAAAGCATCATTCCATGCCCGCCATAGATACAACGTTTCGTCAACGATTCAATAGAGCTATGAACGCGTGCTCGCGCACGCTCGAACAGAATCGAAACCGCCGTGGTGAATTTGTTTGCGCGCGCAAATTTGCTTCCCTTAGTGGATACCGCTCGTGGTGAATTTGCACCGTGAGTGCCGCACTCGCAGAGCATGAACGGTCGATCGTCGTCATGGTGTTCAAATGGATTACTCACAACAGTGTGTGCAGCAGAGGCGCTTGCTATGGCAACAGCACTCGTGGAGACGCGGCGTTTCTCATACTTTTCGCAGAAAACGGAACATGTCCTCGTGCGTTCCACTCTAATGTAGGGGTCGTACGGGGTCAAGTTCACGGAAGAGGTCTACATTCGTAGATCGTCCGTCACGAGAGCGGAAAGCTTTTGGTTTATTCAGCGGGGATTCCAGACGGACTAAATAGGACTATGATAAGACGAAAGCCCAATTGTCGCATGCTGAAATGGGACCGGTTCTCTTGATTTCGTGAAACTACTGAACATATGCTTCACTCCTCCTTCGTTCGTACTCGTACGGGATGCGAACGCGGCGGTTGGTAAGTTACAGAACTATGATGGAGTGTCGTCATTTGCTGGCATGAGGTATCGGTTGTTCGCTTGCAGAAGCGACCATAAAATGGGCATGTTTATGACGATGAGACACACTCGTAACGATTTCGCGTGTATCGCGTAAATGTTCCATTCTGTAGATGGAATGTTTACATATGCAGAACAATTTTCGGGGTATTATGGTATTTATTTCTTTATAATGGACGGGGAGACTTGAGACTTATTGTTAACACAGATATTAATTTTATCAGTACAAATTGAGTGGATTCCATACAAATGTTGATGTAAAATTCGACGTAATCCACCATAACCCTGTTTTGCTGTTTAATCAGCATCAGTTCTAATCAAGTAACATTTTAAAGTAAATTGTGGAAGACTTAAAAATGCATTTTAAATCCTTTTTGCGTGCAGCATGGATATATTAAATATGAGGATAGTATTTCAACTTATACCTCATATTTGAAAGTAAAGGGCGATACGGTCAAAATTTGGTCAATATCAACTTGACGTATTTCTTTCAATTTTGCATTTAAAAAACCTGAACACCCCTCATTTTGAAGGTGTGTGTGTGTAGAATGTTGCTCCTATTTTGATTTTGGAATTCACTCTTCAGTTGTCAAAATGCCGTCCAAGCAAGAAGAGCAGCGTATCAAAATTTTGCTCGCGCATCGCGAAAATCCGAGCTACTCGCACGCAAAGTTGGCAAAATCGCTAAAAGTTGCCAAATCAACCGTTACAAATGTAATTAAAGTGTTTGAGGAACGTTTGTCGACAGCCAGGAAGTCTGGATCGGGGGAAATCGAAAACCGGAAGCCGCTGAGACGACAAAGAGAGTTGCCGGTAGTTTCAAGCGAAACCCTAACCTATCTCTCCGAGATGCCGCAAATAAGCTGGGTGTATCGTCTACAACCGTGCATCGAGCCAAAAAACGAGCCGGACTATCGACTTACAAGAAGGTAGTGACTCCAAATCGCGATGATAAACAAAATACGACGGCCAAAGCGCGATCCCGGAGGCTGTACACGACGATGCTGACGAAGTTTGACTGCGTGGTAATGGACGACGAAACCTACGTCAAAGCCGACTACAAGCAGCTTCCGGGACAGGAGTTTTATACGGCAAAAGGAAGGGGAAAGGTAGCAGATATTTTCAAGCACACGAAACTGTCAAAGTTCGCAAAGAAATATCTGGTTTGGCAAGCCATCTGTACCTGTGGCTTGAAAGCAGCATTTTCATAGCTTCCGGGACTGTCAACCAAAGAAATTTACGTGAAAGAGTGTTTGAATAAACGTCTGCTGCCTTTCCTGAAGAAACACGGTTGTTCCGTACTGTTTTGGCCGGATTTGGCATCTTGCCATTACGGTAAAAAGGCCATGGAGTGGTACGCCGCCAACAACGTGCAGGTGGTTCCCAAGGACAAGAACCCTCCCAACACGCCAGAGCTCCGCCCAATTGAGAAATACTGGGCTATTGTCAAGCGGAACCTAAAGAAGACCAAAAAAACTGCTGGGACGAGCAGCAGTTCAAGGCAAACTGGCTTTCTGCGGCGAAGAAGGTGGACAAGGTGGCTGTACAAAAATCTGATGGCAGGGGTCAAGCGTAAGGCCCGGCAATTCGGATTTGGAAAAGCGGAAGCCTAACTGAATATTTTTCCTGAATTTTATACTAATTGAACTTGAAAAAGAAATTTAATTTGATTTTTTAAATAAACGATTTCACCGATTTACACGCGTTTTCCCTTGACCAAATTTTGACCGTATCACCCTTTAAGTATGTACAATAAAGATTCATGATTTTCCTAGAAATTAGAAGAAAAATAAGTATTTTCCATTTAATTCCAACTACCTTTGCTTATGCCTGACAGATACGCGTATTTCGTCTACAATAGTGCTGACTTCTTCAGTGTCTCGTTCTAATAACTCGACTTAAGTACGAGACACTGAAGGAAGTCTGCACATTGTGATTGAAATACGCGTATCTGTCAAGATAGTAAACGAGTTGGAACTAAATGTAAAATACTATTTTTCTTCTAATTTCTAGTTACAAGTATTCCACTAAACATCTCAAATCCTCTAGGATTCGAAATTTTCCTATTGTAAGAGAAAAATCTGAATTTCATTTTTTTTGTTCTTATTTTGTCTTTCCTGTTGTTGTAAAAAAAATCAATGAGGAAAATTATTACTGTTTCATTTTGAGATCTGATATATATTCACTACAATAATCTCAACCATTGACTATACACAATTTTTTTAATTTTATTTTCCCAGTCTAGTTTTCTTTTTTCAACCTTCTCCAACTTCTTCTTAGACACACTGAGATATGATCGTGGATATTGAGCTATGATTATTTTTTAATACATGTTTAATACACATAAGCCCCTTTTAAAAGTTAGTTTTGAGCAACATATATGTCTAGACAGGTTAATAAATCATACCGAACAAATGTACCAGGTGTCATGAAATCAAAAACGACATTGGTTATAGAAACCGTTGCGAGTGCGACAAACTAATCACATAATGGTGATTTTTACTCTCCTTTTGTAAATCTCTTCAGCTAGATTCAATGCACTCGGTAGTAAAATTAAAATCATTTATATAAGGAACTCCCTTATTATAGAAATAGCGGTGCTTCAGATGATCGGATATGCAAGTTTTTACAGCGTTTCGTTGTTTGTAAACAATTCTGCTCGTTCAACTTTCATATTC
>JASCZW010012507.1:0-28250 GCA_034211315.2 Aedes japonicus
CTGGTTCCCGAAATGTTCAGGGTGGTGATGCAAAAGTGTCTGGGTGAGGGCGTCTTTCCGGTCGCCTGGAAAATTTAGACCCTAGTATTGCTACCAAAGACAGAGAAGCCACCAGGGGATCCATCGGCATGTAGACCTATATGCCTGTTGGATACAGTGGGTAGGGTGCTCGAGAGGGTAATCCTCAACAGACTAACAAAATACACGGAGGGTATAGGCGGTCTGTCTAACAACCAGTTTGGCTTCCGTAAAGGGAAGTCGACGGTGGCTGCCATTGTCTTTGATCTCCAACAAAAATGTAGAAACGACCAACGCAGTGACCACCTAACTATTAAAGCCCTATGTAGTTAGACATAGTGGGTACTTAACAAGCATTATAGCCCCTGAAGTAATACCAAAAGGTGGTTCCAGGGAGGGTCCATGGCTTAAGGCACGGGTGGGTTTTTACTGGGTCGAGGAGTTGGCATCCTCGCCCCACTACTCTGAGTTCTTCAGGAGTCTGGTTGCAGATTTTCCATCGTTTCTAAAAAAACAAAACAAAAAGACTAGTTGTAGAGAGTCACCGTCTTCGGCAAAGTTTCTCAGTATGTTATTTTTCGTCTTTTAATATTATCATATTAGTTCCAGATTATGCCGCAGAGATGGTGCTGCAGTCTATTTTTGCCAAATAAAGTTCTAGAGAGTTGCCATCTTCTGCCAAGTTTCTCATTATACAAATTGACGTATTTTGTCAATTGCATATTAGTTCCAAATCGTGCTGCAGAGATGGCACTGCAGCCTTTCTTTGCCAAATGAAGCTCTAGAGAGTTGCCGTTTTCGGCAAGGGTTTCTAAGTATGCCATTTGCCGTCTTGTAAGAGTATCGCATTAGTTCCAGATCTTGCCGCAGAGATGGCGCATTGGCAAAGGTAGGCTGTAGCGCCATTTATGTTGTACGATCTGGAAGTAATGTGATATTTCAAATGTCTTCATTTTACATTCTCATCAATTTTTCTAAAGACGGCCTCTTTTGGCAAACATAGACAGCAGCGCCATCTTTGCGGCGGAATTTGGAAGTCATCTGATAATGTCAAATTACTTCTTTTTATAAAGGGCGATACGGTCAAAATTTGGTCAATATCAACTTGACGTATTTCTTTCAATTTTGCATTTAAAAAACCTGAACACCTCTCATTTTGAAGGTAGGTGTAGAATGTTGCTACTATTTTGATTTTGGAATTCACTCTTCAGTTGTCAAAATGCCGTCCAAGCAAGAAGAGCAGCGTATCAAAGTTTTGCTCGTGCATCGCGAAAAGCCGAGCTACTCGCACGCAAAGTTGGCAAAATCGCTAAAAGTTGCCAAATCAACCGTTACAAATGTAATTAAAGTGTTTGGGGAACGTTTGTCGACAGCCAGGAAGTCTGGATCGTGGGGGAAATCGAAAACCGGAAGCCGCTGAGACGACAAAGAGAGTTGCCGGTAGTTTCAAGCGAAACCCTAACCTATCTCTCCGAGATGCCGCAAATAATCTGGGTGTATCGTCTACAACCGTGCATCGAGCCAAAAACGAGCCGGACTATCGACTTACAAGAAGGTAGTGACTCCAAATCGCGATGATAAACAAAATACGACGGCCAAAGCGCGATCCCGGAGGCTGTACACGACGATGCTGACGTAGTTTGTTTCTGCGTGGTAATGGACGACGGAAACCTACGTCAAAAGCCGACTACAAGCAGCTTCCGGGACAGGAGTTTTATACGGCAAAAGGAAGGAAAGGTAGCAGATATTTTTCCGGCACACCAGAAACTGTCAAAGTTCGCAAAGAAATATCTGGTTTGGCAAGCCATCTGTACCTGTGGCTTAAAAAGCAGCATTTTCATAGCTTCCGGGACTGTCAACCAAGAAATTTACGTGAAAGAGTGTTTGAATAAACGTCTGCTGCCTTTCCTGAAGAAACACGGTTGTTCCGTACTGTTTTGGCCGGGTTTGGCATCTTGCCATTACGGTAAAAAGGCCATGGAGTGGTACGCCGCCAACAACGTGCAGGTGGTTCCCAAGGACAAGAACCCTCCCAACACGCCAGAGCTCCGCCCAATTGAGAAATACTGGGCTATTGTCAAGCGGAACCCAAAGAAGACCAAAACTGCTAAAGACGAGCAGCAGTTCAAGGCAAACTGGCTTTCGGCGGCGAAGAAGGTGGACAAGGTGTCTGTACAAAATCTGATGGCAGGGGTCAAGCGTAAGGCCCGGCAATTCGGATTTGGAAAAGCGGAAGCCTAACTGAATATTTTTCCTGAATTTTATACTAATTGAACTTGAAAAAGAAATTTAATTTGATTTTTTAAATAAACGATTTCATCGATTTACACGCGTTTTCCCATGACCAAATTTTGACCGTATCACCCTTTATTCCAAACAACTTTGCCCCCAAGACGGCAGCTTTCTAGATCTTCATTCGGCAAAGAAAGACTGCAGCGCCATCTCTGCAGCAAGATTTGGAATTTATATGGTAATATCAAAATCCGATTCGTTACGCATTGAGAAACTTTGCCGTAGACGCCAATTATCTACAATGAGTCTGGAATGTTTTAGATGCACTTCTGTTAACACAGCCAAACTTAAACTTCATTCCTTTTGTAGCAGATTCTCGGGGAACAATGTTACTGGAACCAGTTTTTTTTATCTCAAAAATGTGACCAGAAACTTTCAAATGGTGCATAAACATTGACTCTAAGTTAAAATTTCAAAAATGGATGAAGTATTGATTTTGGTGGGGGGGGGGTCTATATTCTCCCTACACACTTAGATTTTTTAACATAAATCTGTAAAGTTTTACCGAATTCTCAACAGCTAAACATTCGGTAATCCGATTTGACGAATTTCAGTAAAATTTAACAGTTATCTGTAAAAAAATAACGGATTTCGATAAAATTTTACCGAAATCCGTTAAATCGGATTACTTAACGTTCAGCTGTTGAGAATTCTGTATTTTCTTACAGATTTCTGTAAAAAAAACTGAGTGTGTAATGTCTTACTTTTTTGGTACAACCACCTTAAACTTATTTTAAAATACATAATTTTATGCAAAAACGAAGAACTCCGAAAAATTTTAAAAGTAAGAAAATTTCAGCCCGATTGGTATACAAAAAAAAAGAATAAGAAGAAAATAGGAACTGACCCAAAAATCCTAGGAAAGTTAAGTCATTCATGTTATCAAAAAAGCTATCGCGATTGAGCCTCCTAAATAAACAAACTAGATAAAAGAAAGAAAAAAATCCATACTCAATTCAAATGGAACAACCGTATAAAAAAGAGACTGTCGACAATAGTTACACTCACTTGAGAAGTTTGGCCCTTCATAGAAATACTTTCAAGCCGTTCTGCATAATTCTATCGATGCTAAAAGATAGAAAAGCTCAGAGCAAACAAATGTAAACAACCCAAAAACGGGAGTTGTGTGCACGACGTTGCGAAAATACTCATAAAAAGGTGAACTCTGCTTGGTGTGCTTAATATAGGTAAATCCCCCTATGCGAAAATTGCATTGAATTATAAATTAGTATCTTCGTTTCAGATCAAACCGACGTTGCGAATTATTTGTAGAACGAGAGGAAACACGATTTGCGGTCATCTTATTGCCCAGCGTTCAACCGCGGACACAACATTTCAATCGATTAGGATAGTATTGCCATACGTATTTCGAAGACCCCACCTTAAATATTCAAACACCGACGAGATTCTTAATCGCACCTGCAAACGTGCTAACAATCGAGCAAATCTCACCGCAAACGAAAAACCTCCCAAGAAACCAATAATTCTGCTGTTTCCAGCGTGATATTGACAAAGTTTTCGTTCGTACAGCAACGACAATGACGGCGATGACGACGACGCTGCTGACGTAAGCACCTCGTGTGACGGCGTGAGAAGAAGCGATTTCCACCGACAACTTTTTCCCTCTTCGGTGGAGCAGCCAAGACGTATGCCTTCTTATCCCACCCCACCACCTGCCGATCAAAGAAGGCGGCCTCACAGGGGGACATGTGTCAAATTGAATAATACCAATTAGCGACTTTTGCTGTGGTGCGACACTTTTTGTGTGTTGTGCGATGGCATCATGTTACATAACGAGGGAGGGCTCGTCCCGAAAGCTTGGAGATTTTCCACCAAATGATACTGACTCGATGCCAAGCCATGCATGCGTACGTTCGTCGTTCTTACTGCTGCGATTTTGCTTTATTTCATACGGTGACCGGCATAATGGTGTTATCTATTTCTCAGGTTCTGGGGAAATCTGGGAAACCTCTAAGCGTCCATTGGAAGAAAAGAATAAGTCGCTCACTGCAAGTAACTTGAGATTCTCCAAATCCTTGAAGGGGAATAATAATTCACTTAAGGGAATTTAGTCGTATGAATGTTGTAACGGCACTGCTTGATTTGGAAGCTATTTTGATTAACAACCACCGCCACGACCGCCGCCACCATCGCTTCGAGTCATTTTCAACTAGCGGTACTATTCTTAGCCGGCAAGTGGTAAACTTCTCAACCGATATAGTCAACTGAAATTAAAAAGCCATATAGCGCTGACGCGGAATAGCGGAGTCAAGTGGTGACTACCAGGAACACGAACAAGAAGCGGAATAGTCAGTGGTGGTGGGCCTACCGTTACAGTGAAGGCCGTTCGTCAATTCTTGTTTCTTTATTCCTACAACAACGTCTTTCTTCAATTTCTTTCGGACACCTTTTTTTTTGTAGCAGTTGTCAGTCAGTCAGTTGAATGAACTGTTTCAGGAACAACGCTTCCTACTTCCTCAATCGACTAAATTACCTCTCTACCCAGTGCCGAGTGCGCGACATGCACAGGAATGATCTAGTGGCGAACGGCACAATTCCTCCTCGAGGAGGGTCTTGAGAATGGTTATTTTTAAAACAATTCAAATGACACAGTTTGCAAGCTCTCTAAACCGTGCGGGCAATTCCGGAGGAAGGTTGGATGAGTTCCGTCACCGGTGGTGGGGCTTCACACTTTTGCATTGTAATCACCCACCACCCATCATCGCTGCTGCCTTCAATGGGTGGAGTGCTTGAATTGGTATCGCACCGACGACGACGACGACGACGACAAAGGCTGAAAAATACGCACGGGAAGGTCGTTTGTTGGCTCCACTATTTCATTTTATCGTCATCATTGTCGCACATCAGCGCACGGCACACGGGGAGCTCTATCCATCATGCACTCAGCCCGTGCCGTTGTTGTCGCTTTTCGTTGGCAAATGATGAGAAAAGCAGTTCTATGTAAGCTGTGGAAACGAGTACAAATAGGAGGTCTTGCACAAGACGCCTTGCCGATGATCGTATGGTGAGAACTTTTTCGAGCAAACAGTTGCACGTGAAGTGTTCGTCTTTAGAAATTGTTTATCAAACGCAGTTGCCGCGCGGGATTTATCTTCTTCGTACGTTGTTTGGTTACAACGTTTCGTCATGAGAAATTTCATTGTTAATTCTATCAACGTTAGCCCGAATGGCATTTGCTCGAATGCCACTAGCCCAATAGTTGAATTTGGAATATATTGTTTATGAAGCTACTTAAAAAAATGTCCCATTATGGTCCAAATCACAGTGACGTCACTCCTAAGATTTGACAAATATTGCTATCCCCCCAACTCTCATGGTCAAAAGTGAGGTTATCTTTTTCCGTGCAATATAGTCTATGCAATTATGCAATATAATATAGGCTATAACCAATCAACCCTATAGATCATTGCACGAAGGCGTCATCAATGCAGTTTTGACAGTTAAGGGAGCTTGTTTACGTGGACTTAGAATATTTTCGGTAAGATCGGTTCGAGATTTTGTGCTAAGAATTTGTTGCGATAAAATTGAACTTGCCGGAAAACAGACATCCGTGCCTATTTTCACATCATTTCCTGAATCTAATCGTACAGAATCCGGAAAAGGTCAATGAAAAATATCGTTTGAGTGGTCCAAATTTAACACCTTGCAAACAAGCTCGAACTGTCAAAAAAGTTAGGTTAATAGATCATTGCACGGAATGTATTAACCTCACTTTTTGCCAGTTCAGAGAGCTTGTTTACAAGGTGTTAGAATTTGAACCGCTCAAACGATATTTTTCATCGGCTTTTTCCGGATGCTGTACGATGGGATCCAAGAAATGATGTAAAAATAAGCACTCTTGTCTGTTTTCCGGCTATTTTACTTCAATCGTAATAAATTTAGAGCACAAAATCCAAAACCGATCTTACCGAAAATATTCCTGGTGCACGTTGAAAACCGGACTATAGCAGTCGCGCTCAATTATACTCCCGTTCCATAAGTCCAAACAATGGCGCATCTAGTGCGCTGGATGCGGATCTGATGCGTGCACAGCGCACTGATCGCTATCACAACGCACTAGATGCGCCACTGTTTGAATTCATAAAACGGAGTAAAATCGACAGCGCGACTGCTATATTCCGGTTATCAACTGTGCCAGAATATTCTAAGTCCACGTAAACAAGCTCCCTCAACTGTCAAAACTCCATTGATGACGCCATCGTGCAATGATCTATAGATTCGGTGCAATGATCTATAGACCTCAAGTAATAGAACGGACAACGATGAGTCTGGCACAGTTGATGTATCCAAAACAACTGTCAAATCGATAATTACTTGAGTGTCTACACGGTAAGCTTCCTTTACCCATTAATGGATAGGATTTATTATTATTGTTATTCCTCCTGCGGAAATTTTTACCCAGCGGTTTAGCGGTTTAAAGCGGTAGTTTTTCAGTAAAATGCGTAAAAAATCCACACACAAAAAAATCTACAAGGATCGCAGCAAGCCGTGCTTCTAAACTTACGTGTTTTGTTTTTGTTGCGTCGTTTTCGCGAACAAAAATCAAACAATAATTCGTAATTACTATAATAACTCTAACAGTGAAATCATTAAATATAGGCGTGCTTTGGGAAAGACGTAGTGAATACAATCGATTTCCTCCCGAAATGTGTGAGTGTCGGTGGTATTTCCACATTTTTTTTAATTTTTTGTGCTTCGCCCCCGCACCCGGAAGAAGAGTTACATCAGCTTAGTTTTGTTTATTAGTGGTAGTATTGTGACATCCAGACATGAATGATTAAGTATGAGTGTTTGTCTGCTTTGTCGCGATTGAATCGATAATTATTTGCAGTTTTGAAGTTCGTTATAGAGTCGCCTCATAGCGGGGATTTGATATTGGCAGTGTGGAGTGAGAAAAAAGAAGACCAGTGCATGTAGAAAACGGCCATTTGCTTGCCAGAAGCAGCAAACGAAGACATTATTTCAAATGCGTTAACCACGTAGTTGTGTAGGTTGCATATCTAACGGGCGGTTTGGCAACGTCAACTTTTGCGCTTATTTTGTCACGAGTGCATGAAGCTAATTACGAATCAACGTCGAGAATTTTCATGTTTACGAATGAACAAGCGAGTGTAATTAAGGAAGCGGGGTGAGATGTATCTGACCATGTATCTGTATCAACCTGATATACTATACAACAATAACCTTATTTTTAAATAATACCAAATACGTGCCTGGTTTGGAAATTTAACATTTCCAAATCTGGAAGTGTGTTGCAGTGCCCTTATCCAAATGATGTCGGTAATGTTTACGTGCGGGGCTTATTGTATGTGAAAGTAACCTTGAATGGGCGTGACTTCAGAATCGATCTGACAGCATCACATCACTAGCCCATCATCACAATAACACAGATTTTCACACAACCACACCACACAACACACACACACACACACACACACACACACACTTAGCTTTTTTCCAGTGTTCGGTGGTTTTTTTTACCGGACTTTCAACGGCTGCACGTTCGGTAGTCCGATATAAGTCACGTCGCGTTAAAAATATTCTCGTCTTGTTCCGTTTACTTTAGGTTTCGTTTGCACGTCACGAGTTTTTCTTTCTTTATTTTTCTTTTTACGCTTGCCATTCTTAAACTAAAAGTTTTATTTCATGACATTTTTATATTCCAGTACTGTGAACCACGCACACTTGTGCCTGACCCCAATAGCATTCATATTTTCTGTTGGTTTAAATCGGAATCAACATTTTAAATAATTATACTGTACATCTCCGGTCAACCGGATGTCTGGAGAATAAACCGGAAACAACGTCTAAAATCTTATGGTTATCGAAATGATAACCCTACCTAAATTCAGCATTTCGTTTACCAAAACGAACCATGCTGCTAACCCTACCCCATATATCCAACATCCCAGTGAGTTCTCGTGGAAGTGCAGAGATGTTCTCGACTTCATCAAAGCGAGTATCACGTCAACATACTCCTACCCTATCCTTATTTGACCTGCATGGATGCAGCCGGCGCTGGTATTGCTTTTTTTTTAATTCTAGATCGGCAGTTTTTAAACATTGAGGATGACTATTAGTCCCAAACATCATCTGTTGGTTCTTTGTGTAATAACAGCCGATCTGGCAATAACAGAGTAGCAACCGCAAGCAGTCAATCATGCTCATGCTCATGCTCAAAATGCGTAAAAAATCCACAAGGGAAATAACAATAATAATAAATCGTACCCATTAATGGGTAGAGGAAGCTTACCGTGTATAATGAGCTTGGTTTCACATACCCATCTACAAATTGTAGATGTCTCTACCGTGCATAAACAACAGGGCCATCCATTATCGACACTACCGCTTTTTAGCTTTAAATTGCATGTTTTCGTTTCCTTATGTGTGAATGTTAAAAACAGTACAAGAACAAATTTTTATTGAGGCGTGTTGTTGATGCAGCTTTCTTTCCATCAATTTGATTTCATTTGTATCGAATATAAATCATCATTACTTGAGAATGAGAATGAGGGAAGTGAATCAGAAAGAGAAAGGGAGCAACAGGAGAAAAAGAATGCTGAAGAGGAGATTATTTTTAATTTAATGTATGAGTTTCTCTTTTTTTCAATATATAAGTTACAGTTTTCTCAGCACCAAGCACGTAACTTGATTAAATCTTTTGACCTTTCTGTTTCAAGTACATATCAGCAAAAAAATCCAATCCATGATGTCAACTTGAAAGAGAAAGGAGAGCAAGCTCCAATGCTCGACAAACTTGTTTGTTGACATCCAAACTAGAAAAGTTAAAACTTATTTTAAACCAACGATTTTGTTTCGAAATAAACAAGCAGGTTGGTTGTTTCCCCGAAGATATTACCACAATGCAACACAAATCATAGTTGTTCAAAACTAATGGGTCTTATTACGAGTGTCACTTCACGGGTGAAAACGAATATCGGAGAAAAAACTAACGAGTGAATCAAAGTCACTTATTACGGACACTGACACTCACCAATAGGTGAAAACCTAATATCTAACGTAGAAAACAGAACAGACACTAAACAGAAAATAGTAAAAACGCTCACAGTAACATTTGTCGATTCCTAGTAGACTGAAAGAAGTCTATAAATATATATGTGCACTTTTATGATGTTTGTTAGCATTTTATTCAAATAATTGATATTAGAAGAAATTTAAGGTGAATGTTGGTTGTTAAAACCGTTTTTGTTTGTTTGCTGCAAACAGCATTTAAGTTTAAATCATACACGCTAAGATCAGATTACCGAAAATACGGTTTCAATTTTACCGAAAATTAGGTTTTGGTAGCAAAACCTAAAGTATCGGTATAATTTACCAAAACAAAACGTTTGATTTTACTTAGTTCTTCAGTAAAGTGGATTTACAGATTTTATCGTTATATTTTACCTAAACCTAAACCTAAATCCATGTTTACCGATAATTTCAGTATGTGCACTTTTGTACGATTTTCGGTATTTTATGCCGAATTTTTGGTTTTCTTGTCTTAGCGTGTACTAAAATTTGTTTGAAACAAACCATAAGCGAATTAACCAACAAATCTGTTTGTTTTCGTAGCTGTCTTAATGAAACATCCAACATAATGGTGAATTAACGGATGGCAGATGAACTTAGCTGCTTGATTCCCGAATCAATTACTAAAAACTTTAGTTTATTTTAACCGCCGTTGGTATTCAAATCAAACTACTATTACAAGAAAAATTACAACATATCGTCAGAGAGTTCATCAAGTACGAATATGAGCACCACAGCTTTGAAAATAACAGTTGATGTAAATACGTTCAATTGATAATTTGTTCTAGGATTCATCCGATTAAACAGAACCAGTGAGCCAAAAATATCGGGGTACATTGACTTTACTCTGGAGCTGTCAAGATGTTACCAGATGTAACCAATAAACTTGTAACGATTTTTAGATCGCCAGAAGATGTCATTCCAGCACTGGTTTTGCTGTTGCAAAAAGACCATTTAATTTGAATCAGCCTTATGTGTCTCTGCCTACCGTATTTTCCTTTCGATGTTGATTCTTCAATGCTATTCATTATTATTAACGGTGATAGATTATAGAGCCGAATGAGTAGTTTGACCGATAATAACAACAATGTTTTGAATGAACAGATAATAGGCCATATGAATAAAGACGAGTAATTACTCACAAGCAAACCAGTTTGAGTAACGTAAGCTGTTTGAGCATTTGCTCAAATTCGTATGAATAAAGTTGTACCTTACTCGGAGTAAGTTCGAATTTCGAACATACACTGTTTCAATAAATTGTCCGTACAGCACTGACTGAAATATTGCACCGTTGAAAGAAAAATTAAAACTGAGACCCTTTTGAAGTGTTTTTGTTTGATTTACTGTAAAAATGTATTCTTTTCGTCTCACAGTCATTCAAGCAAACGTAAATATAACTCTATCAGATAAAACCATCGTATACCTAAAAAAGTTACAAAAATGATGTCAAAAAATTGTCCATACACTTACGTCCTTATTTCAAACAAGTCGAGAAAACAAATGTACGTCAAAAGCAAAAGCACGTGGTCATTACAGAGAAGAGTGTACCACTGTGTACAACAGCAGACAAGGTAAAATTTACATATTTAAGTATTTTCCTCTGAAATTTGAGTATTCCAGCGTTAATTTTCAGGAAAATGACCGCTTCTCACCGAAAAAATTCGATAAAAGTTCGGAAACTTATTATTATTCGCCTGAAGAATGATGGTAAAAGTTTGTCCGAAATTGCAGTCATAGTAAACCGCCCACGATCATCGGTTCAGTATGTGCTTCAGAACTATCAGAGAATACAATCTCTAGAAACGAATCCCGGTAGAGGCCGTAAGCCAAAGTTGACAAATTTTGCGGGAAATTAAACAAATTCCAAGGTTGAGTGCTCCCAAACTTGCTGACAGTCTGTGGAAGTACGTCAATATAAAAGTTAACCCCCAAACAGTACGGAATGCTCTCCATAATAAAGGTTACCGAGGTTGCGCTGTACGGAAGCGGCCGTTTATATCTGCCAAAAATATGAAAAAGTGGCTGGAAGTACGCGGTCGAGCCAGAAGAGTTCTGGCAAAAGATCCGAGAACATACAATTCAGAACAAGAAGCAGCTAAAGGAAGTTCTCCTGGAAGAGTGACAGAAGATCGCGACCGCAACAACCCATAAGTTGGCTCTTTCCATGTAAACACGCCTACAGAGTGTAACTGCAGCAAAAGGCGGCCATACCAAGTATTAACCTGGTATTTTGATTTCGTTTTAGAGGAATTTCTTGTCCTGTACGGACAATTTTTCAATGTCAATTTTGTCACTATTTTTTGTTTATAATTGTTTTTTAACATAAGAATAAATTTTCTGTTGATTTTACTACTGGTTACAAATATGGAGATATTGTTTTATGTAATGAAATAAATATGACACCTCTGTTGATTGACTAAATATGTTTTATCACTTATTTTATATCAGAGCAACTGCTGTACGGACAATTTTTTGATACAGTGTAGCCTTTGCTGTCAAAAAAAACTTTTTTTTTCTTAGGTAGAAAAAAAGCTTTTGGTAAACAAAACAAAATGTCTAACGATTCCTTCAACGAGAAGTATCTGGAGGATGAACAGAATCAAAGTAAGTCTATTCTTATCACCAGTACTTATTACAAATATGCTAACTATACGCTATTTTCTTTTTTTTCTGATGAGGATAGTGGTAAGGATGATCTGAAGATTATGGATTTTTTAGTATCCTTTGGAAAAGCTCTGCTGAGAAAATCTCAAACGCCGTCAGCGAAGCAGAAAAAGACAAGTCCGTTTCGCTAGTGGCGAAGAAAATTAACAACATGAGGCAAAGAGTCAAAGTAAAGTCAGACCGGAAGCAGACTGGAAACCGAAAAATTGTTCTGACCGAATTTTAATGAAAGTTTTTCCAGTTCGCTATGAACTTAGTAAGTTCTAGGAACATTTTTCAAATTGGCTTTTCTGTTGTGATGTGAATTTAAAATTTGTGTGATTGTTGTGGTGTAAATCAAACAATGCAAATAAATCGTTCAACAAAAATATTTATTTGTTACTTGGAATCCGGGATCCCCAAAAACACTTCATTCTTTGTATATTTGATAATGCTCCTCTTCGGGTTTCAGATTCATCTTCCAAAAATGCTTGTGCTACAAACTATGCTATAAACCACGTAGACTAATTTTTGAAAATCTTGAGTAAAAATGACATCATGGATGACTAGACGTACGTCAAATTGGACTACAGGGTACTTCCAGGAGCCCAGTTTTACACCGTGAAGCGTGGAACGGATGTCACAAATTCGAAGAAATTGATTTTTTTCCGAAAAATTTGGAAAAAAAAGGTTATGGTTCGGCAAGCAATTTGCCCGTGCGGTATGAAATCGACACCTTTTATCACTACCGCAAGTATGAACACCGAAATGTACCGGCAAAAATGCCTGCAGAAAGGAATTCTGCCACTAATCCGAAAACACAAAGCCTCGACACTGTTTTGGCCTGATTTGGCATCCTGCCACTATGCGCGCGCCACATTGGTATGAAGAGAACAATGTCCAATCTGTGGAAAAGGCGATGAATCCTCCAAATTGTCCGCAAACAAGGGCCATTGAGAAATAATGGGCTTTGATGAAAGGAAAGCTGCAGAAGAAGGCTAGAGGAGCAGATGACATCATCAAATTAAAAAAAAAAAAGGCTGGGTTAACGTAAGCAAAACCATCCACGGAACGGTTGTGCAAAACCTCATGAGGAACATCAAGAAGAAGGTGCGAGAGCTGGCCAGATCTACGAAAAATAAAATGAATACTGATGTAATGGCCTTTTTGATGGTCAATAAACAATGTAAATGAATTTGAGTTGCAAAATAAATAAAACATATATAAATACAGCAATTTTTAGGTGTACTCATAATTAACAATACAGTCCTTACAAGGAGATGAAACGCGGGATCACGACCGATCAACGTGTTCCTACGCGTTTGAGAATCGGCCACAAGCGGCTAGTCAGTAGCGTGTTGTTATTCGTTTAAATTTAAAAATAAAACTATATTTTCTAATCATGATATAAGTCTATATTACAATTATTTCTTTTTGTTTCAGCTTCACTGCAAATCGAGGATTGTCACTCTCTGAAAACTGTATTGGTAAGTTTATAGAATTATCGCCATTTTTGTATCATTCAAATACAGCATTAAATTTTAATAAGGGAAATTTGATTTCGTCAACTATTTATAATTCTTTTCAGATTTCTAATTCTGTCTATTCTTCCATCGAAGCACATTCAGTGAAGTGGCAACAAAGTAATTTCGCTTTCATTTGATTACCTTTCAAATAGTGAGCCATTCCGTTAAATCATATTTACTTTCAATTAAACCACAAGCAAAATGCTGCTGTTTTCGTTGCCTAGTTCATAACATGTTTTTTCACTATTTTTTCACTATCCCGACCAAAAGGAAACAACAAAATTATTTCAAGTTTTGTTGTTCAGTTACGATGTTTTTAAAACAGAGGTTGCTAGAATTTAAATCGCGGATGTAGTTAAAATAACAGAAATTGTAACGAAAAATCCTCAAGAAGTCACAAAATTATAGCAAACTATGATATAGATATAACGTAAATAAAACAAACTTTGTTACAGTTTTGTTACGATGTAGCAGAATCATATCAGCTATTGTTAGAATGTATCTTTATTTACGCAGATTGTGCCTCCCAAAGCATTATATCTCAATATGTTATGAGTATGTTATAGAATTATCCAGATGAAAACGCCTCTAACAAATGTATATCATAATCAGTTAGTTATAACAAAGTTTGTTTTAATTATGTTATTTTTATGTTATACCCTCCTTGTCGGGGTCTCCCTATTCCATTGCTTAATATTTCCGTAAAGTTGTTTTTAAGAGCTTCAAAAGTTGCTAAGAAACTTCACATCGCTCAGATTTACATAAAAGCATTCCGAATATGGTTAATAGCAGCAATTTAGAAACGTTCACAGCATGCCACACTTGTCGGGCTATCACATGCTCGAATTTCAATGCTAACTATGCTACGGACTTTTTTCGGCGCTGCTTACACAACCAGAATTATGTTCCAGCCGAAATACGTTGGATTCTAATGCAAATTCAGGTTGAAAATCCACTACGTCTGTAAAATTTTCAACACAAATTCGGTGCATTCTTTCGAAGTAAATCTGTACCAGAATTATTCCCTCCATCGGGTGTTCCTGCCCGACCGTGTTTGGAGAGGATTTCGTTTCTCAATCCATCCGCAATCATAGCGATTTCAGCCTCAATAGAGCGTTTTGCTATTCAATCACGTTGCCGTCGTCGGCTGCTGCCATTAAAAGTACAATTTGCCACGAACCCGTTGAGCAGCCCACCGTATTTAGTGTGTAGCACGTTGTGTTGTTTTGTTTTTGTAAATGCAATGTCTCATTTCCCTTAGCGCACTCGTTTCACAGGCAGCAGCGCGCACAAACAGACAATTGCCCTCCGATTTTGCCAGATTCGCCAGCGGAGGGCGAAGTTAGGATTTCTGTTCGGAGGGGGTTCCACTGGCTTCTTTTAAAAGAGTTTGGGACGAACTTAAAAAAGGGGGTATAAAGTTGTAAATCATCAGAGAAATCAAATTTCATATATGGAAATCAAGACTAGATTCTAGGATAAGTCGTTTAGAAGAGGTCTGGAGAGTTAATTGTCATAATAAACTGAAGAAAGATTAAGAAGAACTTCCCTGTGGATGTTATACTATCATTTTAAAATTTGAAAAAATTGAAAGTGCTTTTTCAAGACAAGTTTAAAAAATCCGCCAGGAAAAGTTCGAAAAATCTTCAGAACAAGTCATAATCAATTTTCTAACCTAATCTCTAACACGGACATCAGAATTCAGGTACCAAATCATAAGGATATACACGGGATGTTAGTTTTGAGGACTTACAATTAACATGCGACTACTAAAGGCCAATATGATGTAAAGTTCTTGATTAACCTGTGGTTGTTATGTTCATTTTTTTATTGCTTAGTTGTATTCGCAAAATCGAAAAAAAATGCCCTTATGGTCCCCTCAGGAGACGCCCCCCCCTGACTGTGCCAGTGATCAACGCAATTATCATCATCTCGATATCGTGAACCGCCGCCCGTTCGAGAGGAGCTCACCTCGCAAACTTATTGAGATTCAATCGAAATCGCTCTACACGTCGTCGTCGTCGTCGTCGTCGGGCCGCCGTTATTGGGATTGTCGTCTCCTACGCAAATTTCCGTTTGCCGCTGCTTCGGTCGGTTTTAGGTTTTGAGTTTTAAGTCACTGCGCACCGAGATCGACCGTTTCAGTTTCCAAAGCGAGTGAAACCGTTTTCGCGATTTCGTGTGTTTTTTTTTCTCCTGTTGTCTATGACTAATAGGTAGGCCCGCGCATAGGTGGTATTTAGCATGCCAAATAGCAGAAGAAAAAAATAGTTTTGAACGTGAAATTACCCCAAATTGAAGGATCCGGAACGGCTCGCGGCGCCCGGGTCGTCCGCCTTTGTTGATTTCTTCTGTTGTTTTGGCGGCTCCATGGGTGGAGCTCGTATTGAGTTTCGGTCATTACTTTGTAACGGTCTTGCTCTGTTTTTTTTTCGTTCATCTATGTCAGTCCGAATCCGCTTTGGTGACCATCGTAATTGTTTCAATCGGCGTAGGCCGCCACCGCTGCGCTGGGCCGGCTTAGTGAGCGATGTAATCAGTGTGCCGGAGATTTTTCGAAATTAATTAGCGGCATTCCACCGCCCGCTGCCGTTTCTGTCTAGTTCTGTCATTGCCTTGCATAGGGTGGTAGAAAGTCCGCGTGATGGTTTAGCGAGCTAAGCGATCTTGATCGCAAATTTTAAGTCACAGTAGTTGTTAAAACAGTTAATCATTTTCGTAGACTGAAATCTGCATACGGATTATTGCCCGTGTTGTCTTCGTTGAAACGTTAGTGCCATTGACTGTGCTGTTTGCTAAACTTCTTCGACCGCATTGACCATTATGAGCAGTTTATTGCCCTCTCTTTGCGTTTTTGCTTCCTTCTGTATTTTACCATACAGGCATTAATATGATATTTCGTTTCGGCAGATTTTCCACTTATTGACTTCCGAGAAGTGTACATTAACATTGACGAGATAGCAGAAAATTGGAAAAGACCACTACCGAAAATCGATGTGAACCCCATTCTATCAATCTAACTAGTAAAATCTAAAAAACTCTGAAAATGAACCTAACCCCCAATGAAAGATGAATTATGTGGTTTTTATTTGATTATGAGACATGAGTCAATTTTGATTGTTTGTCGAGTTCTTAAACAACATCGTGTTTTCTTGTTGAACTCTGGTTTTCTGTTGATTTTCGGGGGGTAATAATGAGGAAGGACTGTTTCTGCGACCAAGGGAGACGTTAGTCCTTTTTTTTTCTTGGTGTTCCAAACTTATTATTCATCACAATTAGTTGACGGTGTAATCTTAGTGCTCTAGCTGCTATTCCAATGTGCCAGTTCCGTGGGTCCAAATCTTTTCTACCGAGAAGTTTCAAAACCATCCTAGAATTCGAATCCAGCAGGTAATTGAGAGTTTTTTTTATAATAAAATGACGTTGTTATTCTTCCCTTTTTAGTACCGATTGAAGATAAAATTCAACTGTATTTAGATCACTTTAACCGAAATCGATTCATTCGAAACATTTGGTGAGACCATTCCAAAATTCGATGTGTTATTTCTAAATCATTGCATCAAGTATTTCTCCTTCGTCTACTTTTACATAATACGGACAGTTGACATATTTTGTTCCTACTTATTATAAATGGTTGTCATTGGGATTGATCACCGTGGTCGCATACTGCTTTTTTTGCATTGTTTCACGCCACCGAAAAAAAACCTTATTATTATAACCAAGTATAAAATAAATGTTCCTGAAAACGTGCCATGAACAAAGCAGATAATTCTTCGTACGATGGATGTGTATACACAACAGCGATAACCACTTTTTGTTGTTGCTGAGCTTATGAATGAAGTGACGATACACATCCAAGCTTCTCGAAGGAACAAAAATATTCATTGATTATTATTGCCACACTCAT
Source organism: Aedes japonicus (assembly GCA_034211315.2). Lineage (NCBI taxonomy): Eukaryota > Metazoa > Arthropoda > Insecta > Diptera > Culicidae > Aedes > Aedes japonicus. The sequence continues at coordinate 17,440 of JASCZW010012507.1, forward strand.
AAACGCAATAATAGAGGAAGTACTATATCTTACACTCCGCGGCTCTGTACTCTCAACTAACATTAAAAACTGGCATGTTTCGGGAAAAATTTCTTCATATGACCATGCACAGATTTTGTTCAAATTCCAAGCAAATGATATTCTAAAGAAATGTACTGAAATCCCGCAGAATAAACTGGGAGCTTGAGTGCTCTATTTAACAACATTACATAAGCTTAAAACATCAGTTAATCTGTAAAGGAGCGCTGTGCTAACAGAGATGTGACCTGGTGGAATGAAAGGTTGGAAAAATTTAGAAAAAAAATAGGAGTAGGTTATATCAAGGATATAACCACAAGGTTAACGTAGGACCGTGATGGTGTGTTCCTTCTTATGAAGTTTTCTACACACTGAGGCATTGCTTACGGTTGTCAGTTCGGGCTTAGTGAAAAATCTCAGTCGAGTTTACCACTTTCGACTTAATGCCTCAAACAATCCAAAATGAACTATTTTTGATAATATGGAAACATCGCTTTTCGCTGGAAGTGGAAGGGACCCGGTTCCTGTATGGCTTCGGGTGGCATCCCACGCGGATTATCGATTTTTACGACCCATTGCTACGGCAATAGGTCGAGCGGGGAAACTTGCAAACATTTGCAGGTGATAATTTGTGAGCAAGACGCGCAATCGCGAGAAAACGGACGAGATAGAAAAATCTTCGTAACGTAACGTAACGAGAGAAAGAAAAATAGTGCACGTACGGTTCAATCGAACTTGAATATCCTAAGGAAACCATTTTTGTTCGAATCGTGAGCTTTATACTGGCGTTCAAAGCATTACCTTCAAAGAAGTGAGGCACGAGAATGTAGTACGAAGCAAATTTCATAAGGGAGGACGGATTTCAGTTATAAAACCAGACACCGGCAACAAAGCAAAATAAATTTGCAGCTGAGATGGGAGGCAATGGCTGTATTAAACATGAATGAAATTTGTCCCCCGTTTTTGAAGACCCGGAAAGGGTAAACCATATTTTAAACCTGCTCATATACAGATTTGTATGGGAGCAAAAGTAGGTCATTTCTAAGTAAACAGTTGAACCACTTATACTAATAGCACTTAATTGAAAATTTAATTAAAAACATGTAAGTTTTTTTGATCAAATGGTGTATAAATAATGTCATTCTGTTGAGTTAAACCAGACTTATTAGCGTTCAAATACCGTTCACTTTTGCGTAACGCTCTAATTTTTCAAAATTTTGAAATGACAGCCGGTATAGGAAAAAAAACGTAGTCCTATGTAAAAGTAACTTCGAATTGGTCTCAATGAAAAGGCTCTTATAGAATATAACAAGGAAATAAGAACATCTAAACGTGATGATTGGATGCACACATGTGAAATGATTGAAAATTCTATCAAAAGATCGCACAAATGGTCTGGGATCACTTGAAGAAGACAGATGATTTCCTTACTTTAACAAGTGTAAGGAGGCACGGATGTTGCATATGCAACTGATCGACGAACCCCCTGTAGACATGTGATTATGTTTTTGTGTTTGTTTACCGCATTCATATTGGGGTTTGTGACGCCCGTGTTATTAATATTTACTATCACATGAAAGCAAGCGTGATGGCACGGCGCTTTGGAAGGATAAAATGTTATCCAAGAAGTGAAAACACCGACATTGTAAGTGTACTTTTAATTACAAAGAATTGATTAATAAACCAAAGATTTTAGCTTTGTAGCATGTGGCAAATACTGCAACTCTCGCCATTGTTTTCAACAGAAACCTTAGAAGTGATGATGCAAACTCACTTTCCAGCCTTCTTCAAGCTATTTTAAATCACATTTAAACATTTAAATAATGAAAAGATAGCTAGATATCTGACCTCCTTGCGTGGATCAGGAATGTCCAACATAGAGGCTGTAAACTTAGAAAATATAGTGTTTACAAGCTCAATAATTGAATGCAAAAGACTCATTTAAATCATTGAAATCTCCTGATTTGGATTGAGTTATCCAGTGTTAATTCAGAATTATAGAAATATAATATATCCTATTTTAGTTCAACTATTTAAAGCATGTACTTTGCTTAAATACGTCCCTAATACTTGGCGACAAGTACGAGTAGTATTTATACCAAAGGCTATTAAAAAAGATAAGCCTTGTCCCAAATCATTTAGACTTTCCTCGATTTTCTTGAAATTGGTGGAAAAACTGGAATACTCAGGTAACACCTTTGAACAAATCGCAAACAGCCAAATCAACAATAACTGCTTTGCAACAAACTTTTAACAAAAATTGAGACCCAGATGATGCCAAAAAAAGTGCGAATAGCATCTTTTCTTGATATTGAAGCAGCATTCGACAATGCGTCCTGCAGCTTTCCTACAGAGTAAATTTCATGAGAAAACGAGGGTTTGACGAAAACATTATTGGATGGATAGCAGATGCTTTCAAAAAGAGAGATGACTTGTCTCCAGTCTCTCCAGTCGAGTTATTAGTACGAGACACTGAAGAAGTCTGCACATTGTAGACGAAATACGCGTATCTGTCGAAGATAAGCAAAGGTAGTTGGAATTAAATGGAGATTACTAATTTTTCTTCTAATTTATGAAGTAACATCTATGTTATTTCAACCGAATGGCAACTTGTGTGCTACTAGGGATCTCACTCTCTTCATTCCTTCTTCATCTGTCTACCATTTTCCTCTTGATCTCTAACGCAAATTTACATACGCACACCCATCCACAATAATAAACATACGACGTTGTATCCTTTTCCTTATTGATGTTAAAATTATTTCGATTACTATTGATTCAATGCATTTCTCATTTAGACATAAAATCTATTTACCTTCCTTTACTTAACACTGTCACTTTCTTAATAGTTATAGTTTTTTTTTCTGTTTACCATTCACTAATATAACTCTGTTGATGTTGAATAACTCAGAAAAATGTTGATCACGATGATGATTTTTTTTAGACCATTAGCCATTGACAGTTTTACAAGTGTCAAACATCTCACTCCACAGTACGTCATTTTATGGACAATGTAATTCAAACAGATGATGTAGTTAAAATAGATTTCAACATTCAAAAAATCCTACCTTGGGAGACTCTAGAATCGCATCTTGAGGGTCTCCAGAATTCCATCTTGGGATTCTTCAGAAGCTCAATCAGGATCCCATCTTGGAATTATCCAAAATCTCATCTTGGTTTTCTCCAGAATCCAATCTTGGGTTCTCCAGTATTCCATCTTGGAATCCCACAGAATTCTAGTTTGTGATTTCCCAAAATCCAACATTTTATCTCTTAAAAATTTCATCTTGGGATTCTCAGGGAAACTAGCAATTCTCCGGAGTAGTATTCTCCAGAATTGTATCTTTAGGTTTTTATGAATACCCTCTTGGGGTTCTCTAGCATATAGTCTAGGGATTCTCGAGAACCCCATCTTTGGATTCTCCAGGAACCCATTTTGGGATTCTCCAGAATCCTACCTCGCGATGCTCCAGAATCTCACCTCAAGATTCTCCAAACTTTCATCTTGGGATCCTACAGAATCCCACCTTGAGATTCTTCAGAATTCCACTTTGGGATTCTCCAGAACTCCACCTTGGGATTCTCCAGCATCGCATCTTAATATTCTCCAAAAGCCCATCATTTTGGAAATCTCCAAAATTTGATCTTGGGGATTCTTTAAAACACCATGTTTTGTTTTTTTTCAAATCCAATCTTGGGGATTCTTCAGACTCTTCCGGATTTCCCTTTAGAATTGGAATTCTTCAGAATCTGGATTCTTCAGGATCAGGATCCCATCTTGGGATTCTCTAGAATACCATCTTAAGATTCTCCAGGATCCCATCTTGAGGTTCTTCAGAATCTCATTTTGGGATTCTCCAAAAATTCGGTTTGGGGATTCTTTAAAATTCAATCTTGGGATTCTCCAAAATTCCATATTGGGATTCTCCAAATTTCCATCTTAGGATTCTCCAGAATCCTATCTTGGGATTCTCTAGCATTCCATCTTCAGATTCTCAAGAATCCCATTTTGGTATTCTCCATAATCCCATCTTGGTGGTCTCCAGAATCCCATTTTGAAATTCTCCAGAATCGCATCTTGAGATTTTCCAGAATCTTATCTTGTGATCTTCTTCCTGGACTTCCCATCTTGAGATTCTCCAGAATTTCCCATCTTTGGATGCTCCAGAGCTTCCCATTTGAGATCTTCCAAAATTTACCATATTGGGATTCTCCACATCACGGGACTTTTCAGAATCCCACCTCAGGATTTTCTAGAATCTCATCTCGGGATTCTCCAGAAGCCGACCTGTGGATTTAAAAAAATGTCAGCTTAGGGTTCTCCAGAAGCCAGAGGATCCATCAGAATTTTATCTAGAGGTTTTCCAAGATACACGCTATGGAATCTCCAAATTATCTTCTAGTGATTCTCTGGAATCCCATCTTTGAATCTTCCAGAATCTAATTCTAAAAGTTCCCAGAACTCATCCTTCGAATTCTAGCGCTTGATCGTTCAAGCGGATCCGTTCCTGCCTTGACCTACCCCGCATGTGGATGTCCGGGAAAAGTGTGTGCGTTTGTTTCGAAATACTACTTAGTAAAAGCCTTACGCTCAATTTCAAACTACTTTTATTTAATTTCATAACCTGCCGAGCTCTATCGGTCCTATAGATACTACCTTTTCACATCTTTGGTTCTAGCAGAAATTGCTGTTCACTACTGGGATCTCACAATGTTGGGGAGATGTTTCCAATTTCAAAAGATTATAATTTATAAATTTGGCGCATTGTCCACAATAAAAACATAAATAGTAGTATATTCTCCTGATTTGTATATTAGGAATCCTAAATTTCCTAAATCTTATTTGTAATCTTCAAAATCCAGTATTGAGATGCTTCGAAATTCCATATTGGAATTCTTCAGTCCCCATCTTCGGATTCTTCGAAACATTCGAAACAACGTTTCTCTAGAAAATCATTTATGAGTCTTCTTTTTGAGATTCTCCGGTAATTTTGCGAATTTACAGAGTTAATTTTTAAATTTACTATTAGTGTTCTCCGGAATCCCATAAACAGCGGAGAGCTCAGATTCTCTAGAACATGTCTTGGGATTCTTTAAACAATCCTTTGGGGTTCTAAAAAGTGCCATTTTCTGTTTTCCTTCTCATCTAAGTGTTCTCCAGTGTCTTGAAAATTCCCAGATTTTCATCTTAAGATTTTCCAAAATTCCATTTTAAGATTTTACAAAATTCAATCTTGAGATTCTCCGAGCTACATTTTGGGATTCTCCAAAATCTCTAAAGATTCTCTAAATTTTTTTCCTGAAACCCCCAAAATCCCATCTTGTGAGGTTCTAGAGATTTATTTTATTCCATCTTGAGATTGTTTTTGATTCTCTTCTGAAGATTCGAACCATGGGACACGATTTTGAGATACTTCGTAATTTTATGTTGCTTTGCATCAGAATCTAACCTTAGATTTATCTGAAATTTCAATTGAAATCAGGTTTCTTTAAAATAGGGAAAACAAAATTTTCCTTTAGCTACGCCTAATAGTCGATTTTAACCATTTTAACCGATTTAAACCAACAGTGAAAATGCTGTTGGGGCCACTTACAAACAGGCATGGGAAGGCTCATATAGTATGAGTTTGACTCGTTTTCGGTACTCATAACATAAGCTAAATTTCAAAATATGATGTATGATGAACTTTTAGAGCATGTATTTACCTACAATGAGGTCACAGAGTGCAATGTTAAAACACTTATATCGAAGGCGTAAGAGCAGTAGTTACAATAATGCATACTAAACGAATGCAGCATACAATCATTTAGTATGTCATGTTGTTACTAGCGTTCTCACGCCATACATATAAGATTACGGATATTATTATGTTAGACAAAATTGTAAGTAAAGTTAAGCACTACTATTTCACCATAAGCCATGTTCTGAAATTTACTTTCTGAAAGGTGCTATCGGCAAATGAGTCAAACTCATACTAAATGAGACGCCCCAACCTTGCTTACGAATTGTGATGGTGTTTTACTTCCCTAGGGGGGGGGGGGGGAATAACGCTTGACAGCTACATCGAATCGATTTGGAACCACTCACAAAGTGTGATGGTGGTTTACTTCGTTGAGGACAAAGACCTTTTTCATTACGATTTTTTTTAATTGCAATTATTTTTTTAATTTTCGATGTAGAAATCGCCTTAACCAAGCCTGAAATAACGGTTGAGAGTCGATGTGAATCGATGAGAGGGCGTTTTAAAGATCTGCTAAGATATACTTGTAAATGGATCTGGATGGACGGATCATTACAGAATCGAGAAGAAATTTTCAATAATTCTGTAATAAGAACATGGAAAATTCCATAAAAACTTAAGAAGCGAAAGATCCGTTCCAAGCTGTCTGCAAGTTGCGGAAAAGAAGGTTAACTGTAAACTGTTCTAAAAGCATAATTTGCAAAGGTAATGTTTCTGGTGTCTTAAGTCTATGTCCAAGATTGAAACCAAGCTAGTTTCCTAAGTATTTTTTTATCAATCGAAGTAATTGAGCGAAGAAAAAATAATAATCATTCGCGCGGATTTGGCGCAATTTTAAAGAGATAATAACTCAAATTTATTCCAAGCGTAATGTGGATTCGTGATTCTACGTGCAAAATTTATTTCAAAGTTCTCGTAAATGCCCTGTGTGTTTCTTTTGACACTTCCATAAAAAAGTCGAGAGTATTTAAAAAATAAAAACATATTATTGGAAAAAGTTATATTTGAAAAAAAAATGTCGTTTATTTGATAAAAACTCATATATTTTCGACACCAAGAAAAGTTTGTGGGAGTTCAAGCTGACATATTACTGTCGTCATATTTGAAGATCTCTCAAATGCAATCAAGAGATTTCCCACTTTGTTTAGTTATTGACTTTCGTAATGTTTGTAAACTATTTTGTTGAATGACATCTAAGATCTATTTCAGATTTAACGTCTACTACAAACATCTCCTTATGATTCCTGTAACTTTAAAAGTTTTTAAAATTCAAAACAAAAATCTCTGAAAAAAGTTATGAAAAACTATATTTTAGGAACCTTCACAAACAAGACGCTGTAGATCAACACATTTACATTTTAGGGTGTGCGAGTATTTTCCAAGTTTTATCAAGGTTTTATGTTGTACAAGTTGGCCATAAAGCTTTATTCAAAGTAAATCTGGACGAACGGTTTAATACACCACCGCGTCCCTGGTGGTTGGAACAAAAAACGTTTGTGTCATAAACTAAGGAGGTACTAGAATGGTATGCTGCAAACAATGTTAATTTCGTCGCCAAAGAGATTAATCCTCCGAATGGCGCTGAGTTCAGACCGATCGAAAAATATCGGGCAATTATCAAGCGAAAACTTCGAGGATGCGGTAGAGAAGTGACAAATGCACAACAAATGCGTTTAAAGTGGAATAAGTTCACCGGTACAGTGTCCCCAGCGACTGTGTAGATCATGATCGCATCGATCACAAGTAAAGTGCGACAGTTCGTTCGAATGTAAGAACTTGTTATATATCGAGTTTTGAAAGCTGAAGAAATACCCTTTTGTTTAGCATTTTGATCAACCGTGTATGTTGAGCTATGATCACTTGAATGCGTCCAAATTTACTTTGAATCGGGCTTTAGACATCAAGGATATATCTTGAAATGTTTCAAAAATGATTTTTTGATTTCCTTTACAGTTACAGTACAAGTCACTTTTCCGAATATGATTTTTATGAATATGAATATGATTGAAAAGGGATTTTTTTTTACTAGAAACTTCCACCAAGAAACCACAGATTGCTTCAATTGGCTCCTAAAGCGCTTTAAAAATTTATACACGTTTTGACACATTGCACAGTGGGAAAAAAAAGTGCCCGAAACGTGAAAGAATTCTATATCTCTGCTCAGAGTGGAACGATTTCTGTAAATGATACCTTTACTTGAAGGAAAATTTCTAAGGAATCGAATGGACGTAGTCTCATTGGCCGCACGGAAATGCTTAGGGAGCAAATGAGCTAATTTTACCATTGTTCCCCTATTATTTGCTTGTTGTTCAGACATTTCTTTGCTCGGTGTAACTCAAGATCAACAAAATGATGTTAGTCCTATGTAAAATTTCCAGAAAAATCGATTGAAGAAGGTTTCGTTTAAAGCATAACTCTGTGAATGAAGATATGGCTGATTTTACCCTTATTCCCCTAATATTGTTGTGTTTTTCAGAAATGTTTTGCTCGATGTGGTTAAAGAACAACAAAATATGGCTATTCCCATGTGAAATTTCCTGGAAAATCGACTAGAGTTAGTTTTGTTCACCGCACGGCTTTGTGAATGAAGATATGGCTGGTTTTACCCTGATTCCCCTGATATTTCCATGTTTTTCACAATGTTTTTTGCTCGGTGTGCCCCCAGATCATCAAAATAAGGCTAGTTCTTTGTATAGTTGCTAAGAAATCGATTGTTTTTGGTTTCGTTTACCGCAGAGCTCTGTGAACGAAGATATGGTTGATTTTACCCCAATTCCCCTAATATTGTTGGGTTTTTCAAAGATTGCATGGTTCGGTTTGTCTCAAGATCAACAAAATGAAGCTAGTCCTATGTAAAATTGCCTGAAAAATCGATTGAAGTTTGTTTCATTAACCGCACGGCTCTGTTAATGAAGATATGGCCGATTTTACCATAATTTCCCTAGTATTTTTGTGTAATTCAGAAATTTATTTTTTCGGTGTGTTTTTACAGCAACAAAATAAGGCTAGTCCCATATACATTTTTCTGGTCAATCGATTGGAGTTAGTTTCATTTACGGCACGGCTCTGAATGAATATATGGCTGATTTTACCCTGATCCCCCCAACATTTTCGTTTTTTCATAAATTTTTTGTTCGGTGTTTTTCTAAAGCAACACAATAAGGTTAGTCCCATGTAAATTTCCTGGAGACTTGATTGGAGTTAGTTTCAACAGCCTGTGAATGAATATATGGCACATTTTACCCTGATTCCCCTATTTTTTTTTTGTAATTCTGAAATTTCTTTGGTCGGTGTAACTCAAGATAAACAAAGTAAGGCTAGTCCTATGTAAAATTTTCTGGAAAATCGACTAGAGTTAGTTTTGTTCACCGCACAGCTCTGTGAACGAAGATATGGCTAATTTTACCCTGATTCCCCTAATATGGTTATGTTATTCAGAAATTGCTTTGCTCTGTGTGGCTCAAAATCAACAAAACTATGCTAGTTCTATGTAAAACTTTCTGGACAATCGGTTGGTGTTAGTTTCGTTTACCGCACGGTTCTTAGAACGAAGCTATGGCACATTTTACCCTGATTCCCTCAATATTTTTGAAATAAAGAAAAATATCATTAATTGTAAACATGGCACCGCTCAAACGTCATCTAATGAATTCATGAAAATGCTGTCTACTGCCTACTTTATGCTTTTAAGGTGCTTACAGCTTACGGCAAGAATGAATGCAATGAACTTAGGGGAATATTAGTGGAATCGGGGTAAAATTGACCATATCTCCGAAACGAACGAAATTGATTTCAATCGATTTTCCAGCAAATTTTACTAAGGACTACCTTTAATTTGTTAATCTTGAGTAACACCGACCAAAAAAAAATTATGATAAACACAAAACTATAAGGGGAATTAGGGTATAATCAGTATGCATTGGGACGGCTGTGCAGTGCCGACTAAGTCCGTGCTTCTTGAACAATGAGTGAAAAACTGCTATTTTCAATAGAAAATATGGTAACACGAAACGAAACAAGGCCTAAACGTATTTAGTGCGACCCCTGCGTAGCGCTCATCATTCATACCTCTCATGCCAAAGTCAAGAGTTCAAATCTCACACCCGAAAAAGTTACGAAAACGCTCAAAAGAGGTACTTTTGATGCTACTGAGGCTGTATATCTCGATCATCAAGAAACAAAAAAAGCCTTCTCGTGTTATATTTGAAAAGAGCCTATCCTCGTTGACCGAATCGCTTCTTCTGCAAACGTATTTTCCATAGAATTTATTGCTTGATGTTCAAGCTAACAACGTCTTCTCTCGACCTAACCAAAGCAACAAATTTAAAGGTTTAGCCGTGATAAACCAACGCAAAAATTGATAAAGAGAATCGATCAACAAAAATACGCCCTTTTCGACGCAAGTTACGCGACAACTATGCTCAAATTCCATATTTATGATGGCAAGTGGCAACTGTATTCCACAGCACACATTCCTAACCGAAACGTCAGCTTCTCGCAAATCAAACCCACGACGGTAGTCTACTGAAAGCAACAATAAAAACGACAAAAAAACTCGTGAGTTACCGCTTGCCGGGTGCGCGCACGATCGCGTGACTCGTAACCACGAGAAAAATTCGGGACGTGCGAATATCATTCGTTTTTATAGACGATCATTAGCATCTCTGCAGAGTTGTTACTTTCTGCAGAGCACTACCATTGCTGACGATAATCTCATATTTTACGACCCAAATGGTATTATCTTCCGGGCGCGAGTGCCGGACGGATTAAAATCTGAATCATTTTCGTCTTCATTATTCTTTTTTGCAACAGCTGATGCCATTCAGTGGCTTAATTCCAAAGAAAATATAGATATTAGACCGGTGGAGGAATAGGTAGATTAAGCAAAACAATTGGCCACCGACAGCCGTTGTTGTTGTTGTTGCTGTTGGCCTAAAGCGAAACGAAACACAATGAGCAAATAAGAGAAGCGATTAGAAGGGCGATGAATCAGAAAGAGCAAGGAGGTGAGACAAAAGAGGGATGGATTTCGTGGAAGTAGCTTTTCGGTTG
>JASCZW010012508.1:0-28269 GCA_034211315.2 Aedes japonicus
TGCAGTACTGGACAGTGTGGTGGATTGGCTGTTTTTGGCATGTATTTGACCTCTTGTACCTTATACTCAATCCAGGACGGATTTCGTATAGTGACAAGAAGCCAAATCAGGCCAATATAGTGCTGGAGTGTCGTGGCTTCTGATTAACGGTAGCAATCGCTTTTGCAGACATTCTTTCTCGTACACATCCTTATTGATAGAGCCGGTATAGACGAGACTTTTAGATGTTCGACCACAACTACATATGGCCTGCCAAATTAAATACTTCTTCGGGAATTTGGATACCTTCTTTGTCCGGAAATGCTTACAAACGGCGTTCCTATGCATTGCGATTAAAAACCAGACCCAGAAGCTGTTTAAAGTCTTCGAGTACGTATATTTCGGCGTCCATTATGATACAAAAATGTTTTGCAAAAAATTGGTGTAAAGCTCCTCTAAAGTAACGACTTTTTAGCAGTAAAAGTTTGCATGTCATCACGGTTGGGCCCCTTTTTCACTTTTCACACCTTCAGTCCTTGCTTCTACTTCCACTTTTTGTACGTATAATTTTGACTGCCCAACTTTTCGAGCCACATTTCGTACAGAAGTATTGGGATTTTTCTCTATAATGGCTACCACCTTCTTGTCCATTTGTCGGGAGCATAGTTTTCGATTTGTTCCACTTCAACTTTCAAATCCACAGTCAAGTGCTGGATCAAATGATTTGCAAACACTAAACATGGTACTATTCGGTAGTTTGAGTTTGTTAGTCAAATGACGTTCCGATAAATTCAGATCTTGCTGCCGTTCGTACTAAATACGTTTGCGCACTTCGACGTGATTCGACGCCATTTCACTGAATGTAACAAGAATGTAAACATGTACCACGAAATAAAACGGAGAGTTTCAGCTGTCATATAAGTGAAACGTTTCAGCGAACGGTGAAAAAATTCAAAATCTACACTGGAAAAAAAAGTTTCTGAGATGTTACCTGTCCAGGCTTCAGCTCTATCTCATCATGCAGGATTCACTCCGTTTAAAATGCTAGCAAATTTTTAATATAAAATTGTGCAAAACACTTCGTCAAAAATATTTCAAGGATGCTGTCGCTAGCATTACATTTACGAGATATGAAATCCGATATTTTATGTATATTATGTATCATGAAGTAATCTATAATCTGTTTATAAACACGAAAAAGAACTAATTTAAACTTGTAAGTTGTCACAATGCGTGGAACCAACTGCGATTAAAATAGGTCGGATGTTGGCAATGGTCATGTAAATGTAAAGCTTCAAAATCCCAATATTCAGTCTACACACTTAGATTTTTTTAACATAAATCTGTACAATCCTACCGAATTCTCAACAGCCGAACGTTCGGTAATTGGATTAAACGAATTTCGGTGAAAAGTTTCAAAAAATCATATTTCGGTAAAATTTTAAAAGAGTAATTGAAGGGTTACTAATTTTTGATCAACCAGGCCACCTGTCGAAATTAGAGTAAACATTACTCAGTAACGCTTGTTTGTATTTTTTTAAACTGAGTAAAAACGACTTAGTTTTTTTAAAACTGATCTACCCTAATTAGAATAGCTATAAAGTTACTCATTTCTGTTTAACTAGGTCACTTATCAAAATTTGAGTAAACATTGACCAGTAACTAATATTATTTTTTATTTTATTTTAATGACATCAGTGAGTGTTAGTTAAAACGGAAGTGTCGAAACACTTTAAATTTGTAGTTGTATGGATCGATTGTATTTCATGGATTAAAGTCGGCACTTCGACTTAATTTTGTTGTTGATTACAACATACAGTCTTGAAAACTTTTGATCGACTGAACCTTGAAATGAACCACGTTCGCGCTTTTGACAGCTTCATTATAATTACTCTATTTTTATAAGTACAGCGCTTTTACAATCAGAGTAGCATTTACTCAGTTAACTTGTATCAAGTGTTTGACATTTAGCTTGGAACATACGAAACTGAGTGATAGTTACTATATTTAGAGTAGATCTGAACGAGCGTGTACCGCTTTTAGTTGTGCCCGATACGGTTTGAAGTGATGCATCCATGGAGCGGGCGATCAAGTCTGGACAAAGATAGTTAAAAGATCGTAAAGTAACATATGTAAACAATGACCTCTACCGTATTTTTCTGGCATCTGCTTGCTCCACAAACAAAACTAGCACCGGGAACATCAGATACAGTGAGTTATTACCTTCCCGTCGGTAGTGGATATAGATGTTAGCAACCTCCCGCATAACGAAAAATAATTTGCTATATAGTCAAAACTATACATCGGGTGTAAGATATATTATCAATTTTCTAGTCTTATCATCAAATAGTTAAATCTCGCTTTCACCAACAATCTCTACATTAACAAATATTGTTAATGTTTCGCCCTATTGTCAATTAAAGGTTTTTATTGTCTGCACTCGGCCTGGATTATATATCAACAGCACACATTTTGTTCGTAAAAACTGCCATTTTTTTCATGGTAACCTAACTCAGCCACCTATTCAGCATATTTTTATTTGGGTTGGTACCATCTGACATATTGTTAAAACTATATAGGAGATTGTTAGTTTATAGTTATCAACAATAAGGGTAAATATCGTAACAATCACGGAAACGGTCGTCAACAATAAGGGACATGGGCCAAGAATGGTTTGTGATTATGCGGCCTGGCATTTCCAAGAAATTTACGTTTTAAGTCATTGTTTACAATTGTTACTTTCGACCTTTTGTCTATTTTGTCTAGAAGCATAGTTTAGTCATAGACTAACTCTAAGACGATTAGGTCCCGAACAAATACGATTTTTTCTTGGCTCAGGAAGTACTAGCACATCGGTCCCAAGCTCGGTCTCAAGCTTAATAATGCGCCCCTGATAATGAACTCACACGAACACACTCTAAAATATTCTGTCAAAATAACACAGCAAATCAAAACAAAGGCGCAAATATGTACAGCAAGGTGCTGGCTTCAAGGTGTACCTCGCAACAACGGGTTCAACAACAGTGAACCAATTTCAAATCGCTAGTTGCATATTGATTGTTGGTTTAGTCGCGCACCGGTACGGATGCTCTAAGTGACAAAATGCTAAATAGTGAGTGCAGTATGTCAAAAGATTGCCATAAATTTGGGAAAATTTTGACTATCCTTAACATAGTCATGAAGAAAATGAAAATATGTCTTGACTCAGGAAGTACTAGCACACCGGTTCCAAGCTTAATGATTCGCCCCTAATAACGTAACTCTCACCAACACACCCTCAAATATTTTGTCAAAATAACATAGCAAATCAAAATGACAACAAAGATACTAGTACCGAAAGGTATACATAAGCGCAAGAATTATTCCAAGGTGCAGAGTACAAGTTGTACTTTGGACCTAGAGGTTCTACAACAGTGAACCAATTTCAAATCGTTACGTGCATATTGATTGTTGATGTTATGGCGAACAGATAACAACGACTCAGTTTTAATAATCTATGCTAATTGTAAAAGATAAAAGCAATACCCAAACTGTTCATATAAAATTTTTCCGAAAAGATTTTTGTCAATTACATCTATTGGCTGCTTATTTCCTAATATACCTTAAAAAGGAATATAAGTTAGTGCAAAGATGTTGCACAATTCTTTTTTTCAATATTTTACACGCTTACTTATTTCTATGCATAGATTGATTTTAGTATTGGTTTTTACGAATACACCCTTTTGATGTTGTAAACTTAAAAACACTTAGTAAAACTTTCACCTAACAAAACATTAATTCTCAAAGCTTGTTCATTTTATATCACCACTTCAAACGATCGCTTGTTATCCAACTAGCTTCTTAAGATTCAGTAGCCCTACGCTCACTACCACTACTGTCCAACATATTTCTTATGTCTTTCTCTTCCGGGCGTCCTGCTGGTGGTCTCTGTGACACCCGTCAAACAACAACTCGTTGACATTATCACTTTGACACCATCGCTCCGTCTCCGTCGTCAACCATGTAACCGGAATAGATAGAAGATAGAACCATCCCACGGGGCGCAAAGGAAAAAGTAAATAAATATATCCATCTAAATAAAACAATAAAAACAGAAGCCATCATCACCAGCCAGAGCCAACTACGCAACTATCAGTTTTATGGCCCGAGTCGGAAGGCCATTATGAAGGCAACCATCGACCGGAGTCCCGGAGAATCAGGGAAAATAGATAAAGCGAGCGATGCGAGACCGAGTAGAGCCGGGCGTCAAAAAGTCAGTTAACGTGGCGCCTTCTACACACAATAAAACTTTATAAACTCAAGGGAAGATCGATCTTTTCGGGGCGTTTGCCCTTCCTATGGCTATAGGTCCCTTGTGTGTAGCGATCACAATGGGCTGATATTCCGGAGTTTACAGGTATACCTCCTGAACCTAGAGACCAAAGAGCATTCACTTACTCGTATCTTCATCTATTTGGGGTTCCTCCGGGGATTCGTTTCGGAGTGAGGGAAGCCGTCATTGAGAAAATCTTGGTATCACTTGGTGTAATTGTAGACGAAAATTAGCCCCATTAGAGCCAATCAACCCAGCGATGACAATCAACCAATGACGTCAAACAAGGTAGAAGTTGGCATTTTTCAAGGGAAAATTCCAACCTTGCTTTTTGACAAGGATCAACACTTGGGATGCGAAATGTTGCTCTTTTCCGAACAAAAGTCAATCAAAAGTTACTGGCGAAATGTCAGAACAAAAGAAGGCGAAAGCGCACCGGAAAAAAACACAGATCCCTCGTAACAAATGTCAAGATTTTTTTTATGTTTTTGTTTTCGCTGAAGGGCCGCTGATTGCCTTGGGACTTAATGCCGGAAGGTTGGATTGCATGGAAAATTTAAAGCGCACTGCGCATACTTGGATCGATTCGTTTAAAGCTGTCATGTTTGAGTTTTTCACCTGGTCCGAAAATCGAACCCCTGACTATTGGGTAGTTATGCCGCCCCCTTACTACCTCAACTAAGAGGCCCCATAATAATGTGAAAAATTAAAATAGAAGCGGAAACCACCAGGGTGAACGAACTGTGTCGAGATTTCTCAACGAATTAAATAGCAGAAATTCAAATGACCAAACCCTTCGCCACCAAACCAAACAACTCCGGCTACAAACAATCGCATCGCTCATCGCCGGCTAATGTCGATGGTTCTTGGAACTTGATTTCGAATTCAATCTCGATTCACCAGACGGTGTTGATTATCATATTTTTATGCATGCATCACCCCTCGGGTTCCTCTGCAAATCCCCCCTCCCCATGTTGTGGCTATGCCCTTTTGTGTACTTGACTTTCAATGTTGATAATGCTCTTTCCCCGTACAAGTCGTCTTTATTAACCCAGCCCCCCCTGCCCCCTCCCACCCGCGCAGCTTATCCCACGGTTGGTAATTTACCTTTTGTTTCACTGCCAGCCACAATCTGACAGCAACGAGTCGGGACTATGAAAAATGGGATCGAACCACCCGAACCCTCGAAGCGAATTTCTTCCGCATGAATATTTCCATTGCTCCCCCTTTTGTCGTCGACTTCGGGCTGGGTTTCGGTTCCATTCACTTGGCAACACATACTTCCAAGAACACATGCACAACCCCGCTGGAACAATGAAAATGTTTAAGATAAAGATGAGATTAGTGACCCGGGCTGGAAAGTAAACAGATTTTGGCATGCAGAACAGTTTTTCTTTTCGCTTAGAATTTGCCCTTATTCACGAGAATGCTCATATGCCTAAAAAATAAAAAGAATGCCCCTAATCTAGATTATCGATCACCGACGAACGGACAGCACTTGAGATTGAGCACTTTTTTGTCACTCTCAGCTGAGGAAAAGAAAAGCTCTCAGCAAGCAGTAATGACTGCTAATGCCACTCGAAGGGAGCCAAGCACTTCAGAAAAAAAAATACAGAGAAAAAAAATCGAAGAAAGGGAGAAAATGTCATATTTGTTATTATTTGTCCAGCATCCAGCTGAGGCATTGATCCGTTTGCTGGAAGCTGAAAAGAACAACAAAAAAGCAGATTTAATCACACAACGAGCACACAAGGAAACCTCTTCAGCGAGACCTAATTTCTGCTCCGAAGGACGCAACAAACAGAAAACGGAATCGCCGCAGCGAAACCGAATTCAAAAGCAGATGAAGGACCCCTCCGGGGTGTTATTCTTGCAGTTGTTGTTTTTCTTTTTCTTCTCACAATTCGTTCCGTGCTCCGTTTGACTTGTTGTTAGAAAAAGTGATCAACCTATGCGGAGCGAAGTCGGTTGGATAAGCTGCGCTTTTGGAAGTTTCTTCGAATTTTCAAGACGGTCCAAACGAATTCGTTCAGAAATTGTCATGGCTAAGTCAGTTCCGACTTGAACTTTCTAACTTTGACTCAAACTGCCGATAAAAAATTAAATATATGTGGTGATCCACACTTTGAAAGTTGTGTACAATGTAGGGTCATATGGCCGATACCATTAGACCAAACGCCATTAGGCCGAACGTCATTATGCATTTCATGACATCTTTGAGATATGATTAGATCAAAATTTAAACTTCAATTCTACTATTAGTATTTGCAATGAGCTGAAAACGAGCCGAGTAAGTATATTTTGTAGTGTGTTTAGTGATCGCATGCTTGCTTGAAAAAAAGTTGAACTAGATTCAGTATAACCATTTATGAAACTTCATTATCCAATATTATATGATATGCTGAGCAATAACCAAAACTAACATAGTATAATTTCAAAATTAAACATTGTGTAAAGTAATGACCTAAGAGCTGAAAATGAATCTTTTCTAAATATGTTTCAAGCTCTATGCATTTTTTCCAGAAGGTTCATAACATAATCTGTAAGTGTACTAGGGATTAAGTATTCATACTTACCTTACCATGCCTTATCGCAATAATCTGATAATGCGTTCAAACACCATTCCCAAGTAACAATTCAAATGCAAATTGGTTTTATTCATGTTTTATGGTAGTTTTATCAAAGCATTATGGAGATTATCTGGTTTTATCAGGGCATTTTCCATGTTATGGTGGATTTAATTGATTAACAGTTCTTAAGAGTGATTAAAGAACACTTGAAGAAACCTCCATAAAACTGCATCGTTTATAAGTGTAATTCACCATATAAGTAATTATATAAGATACTTCATCCCCTTCTCAAGACATCGTTTTGCATCTTTCATAAAACCTGATAAAAGTTTTGAGAAAGTTTTATGACATTCTTCTTCAAGGTGAATGTATCTGGAAAATGCTGCCATAAAACGCTCTTAGAATCATTTGGTTTCGAGTAAGAGCACATACTCTTGAAAAAGAACATTATGAAAAATAAACAAACTGGACAATGGACGCCCATAGGTGAAAGAAAATATAAAATAGTGGATCGTTCAAGCGGAAATTCAATAAAAACCTATCCAATATATTGAATACTCCTTCATCTCAGCCACCAACGACCTTTTTTTTCCATCGCTAGATTCCATTGGAATCGCAGCCTACTGAGACTTACTTATCAGAAGGGTCTATGCGTTATGCGTGCTATTTTTTTGTAACGAATCAAATTAAATGGTGCAATGTTTACGAAAATCATAACTCATGATTATTGATTTTATGCCAGTTGTGCAAGTTAAACCTAACGTCCCAGGCAGTGGATTATCGCCATGCGTTATCGTATGTCCACCACCGTTAGGTGGAGGAGGTGGTGCGTTGGAATTGCTCAGTGATCTACTACACAGCGCACTTCATCCGACGTTAGGTTTATAAACCTATAGCTATAGCATATAGATCAAGAGGAAAAATCATTTTTCACTCAACTGATGTTTCCGCCTTCCAGGCAATATTTATTGTTATTCTTCCCAAAACCATTGTTAGAATATTCAAGTTAAATTTCCATTTTGTTTTTGTTTTTTTTTTATCGACTAACGCTGGTGATTAAAAATATTAAATTATAAGCTGTTATTATGACTAAGAACAACAATTATGCATAGGCACTTTTGATTTGCACCGTCACGTTTTCTTTGTTTATGATGTGCCTTTTTCACGCTGATTTTATGGCTATCTTACGAGAGACTTGTTTACCTTGAGCAATTCAAACAAGTTTTATTCAAGCGTAACTCATATTTTTCAAGAGTAGAACAAATAAAAATGAACTTATCGCACTCCTCAAAAAATCTTGTTAGTCTTGTGTAAGAAATATAGGTATTATTTGCGTTTTATGGTAGTTTTAGATAAAACCATTGTAAAAATGGCGAGCGTGGCTATTCTGGATTCCCTCGGAACGGTAGCCATTTTCATAAGTTTGCAACAAAACTCTAATTTTTCCAATGGTACGAATAAACAATGCTGTTTGAAATTCATTTTGAAACATAAAATGGATTGTAGACACAATTTATTCAAGATCTAACAATTTATCAGCCTTGTCACCTAATGGTTGAATTTTCAACTATATTTTTTATTTTTTAAATAAGTCAATGTTCTAGCAATAATTCAGAGGCGCGTTAAAATTTTCGAACTTTTATGTTATAAAACACCAATAAACTGAATGTCGTATGAAGAATTCATCAATGGCAGGCTAAAAACAGATGCATTTATGATCAATTTAACAATTAATTTACATGCGTATCCACTTTGGAAGAGAATTATAGTAGCTTCCACTCAACCATAAACAAAAAAAATCGCCATTCAGCAGAACGAATCGAAAAATGGAATCTTCGAAGGTAGTTTTATCATAGTTTTAAGTATGTCTTGAATGTCATTACAAGTATGTACCGATAAAACTATCAAGTTTTAAGCCAACCTTGGGCAATAGTCTTGAGAACCTCCTGTAGTATGGACCTTTTGGAACTTAAGAGGGTTTTATGGCTGTTTTATCGATGTTATGTAGAATATCTAGTTTTATGCGTGGTTTTATCAAATGAGTCTTGAAAACTTCTTCAAGTGTACCTTAAAATTGAATTTGTTACTTGGGTTGTACGGGGTATCATGTGTGATGTCTAGCTTAATATTTAGAAACACACCAATCCTCAAAAATTGCTTAAGTTTTCATATCAAATTGCATAATATTTCTGCAATGAAATTCACAAAACAATATGTAGAATGTCAATATATATAATTGTCCAGAGGCTGGAATTTTTTATTTTTATTTTTCTTGTTCAGAATTGGCCGCATTGGCCCCAGGCTCGGTCTTCAGCTAAATGAACCCTCCGTCAAAACATAACTCTAAGCGAATCACTCCTCAAAATAATACATTGAATCGAAACAAAACCAAACATTCTACCGCTGTACTTGTGACCAATTGGGTTCTAAGTCCATTTTAAATTGCTATTTTCTTGTTGTTTGCTGGTAATAATTCCCCCTTCTCATTTACGGCCGAATCCGTCATTCATTCGAGCGCTTCGATTTGAACGAGTTCGAAAGAGGTATTCTTGATTTCATTCCAACCAGATCGAACGAATCTTTTCTCTTCAACTGTTAACATCAACTGTATTGGTGTTACCTACACGCTCGTTCAAATCTACTCTAAATAAATTAACTTTCACTTCGTTTCGTATTTCCACGTTAAGGCCAGTATCGACCTAAAAAGTAAAGAGGTTATGGAATTTTTGTTCAATATTATCCAGCGGAATTTTGACAATTGATCTGCATGGGACGGAATGTCACCTTCACTTACGGAATAATCAAGCGAAACATTTTTCCGAAAGTAAAAGTGACAGCTCCCATTAGTTTGCGTGAAAACCTTACAAATTCAAATTTTATTTTTCGTTCTTTTCAGGTCTGCTGCAGGAATTTATTTTCGATCCTTTACTGTTCCGTTTCATAAACGGAATTTAACATGGGTTTAGGGATAGAAAAAGAATTTTTTTTCGGACACGATACCGACCTTTAAATGTCAAAAACTGAGTAACTTGATTTAAGAAAACGGAGTAAATGCTACTCTGATTGTAAAAGCGCTGTACTTATTAAAATAGAGTATTTATGAAGAAGCTGTCAAAATCGAAAAATGTGGTTCAGTCCAAGGTTCAGTCGAGCAAAAGTGTTCAAGATGAGACGACTGTATGTTGTAATCAACAAAAAATTTAAGTCGCAGTGCCGAATTCAATCCATGAATTACAATCTATCCATAACAATTACAAATTTGAAGTTTTGCGAAACATCCATTTAAACTGGACAGTTGTCTGAGCGAGATAAGGCGCTATAACCTTTGAAATTATTGCCAGGCTATTGGTTCAGATGCCAAAAGTTCACCCATAGGCAAACGAAGCATAAACTAATCTTTCTATCATCTATGCTCCCAACGATAAAGTAACAAAGCGTTTGGTACGGGAGGTCCACGCTTTCTTCCTTCCCTTGATTCAGAGTAGTAGAGCGATTTTAGATCATTCTGGAATCGCGCTATTTGTTGGAATCCTCTCTGTGGCACATACTACGCAGTTGGCCTGGCCGATGACAAGAAAACTGATGTATTCAAGAAACCATCATTTTCCAGAATGCTTTCAAGAATTGGCTGCGTTAGTTTGAGATTAGATTAGATTAGACATCCGTTTAAACCGGACAGTTGTCAGTAACAATAAACGAGTTCATTAAAATAAAATAAAAAATAACATTAAATTCTGAGTAATGCTTACTAAAATTTTGACCTAGTTAATCAGAAATGAGTAACTTTATAGCAACTCTAATTAGGGTAGTTCCAGTTTTAATATAGCTCAGTTTTGGAAAAATACAAACACGCGTGACTGAGTAATGTGTACTCTAATTTTGACAGGTAACCTAGTTAATCAAAAATTAGTAACCCTTCAATTACTCAAGGCACAAAGAACAGACATCCAAGCTGGAGTGCCTTCCGTGTGTAAATTTCTGTAACTGCCATTTTAAAATTACAGCTTGTTTCCGTTAGTTTTGGTGAATCGTGTGTTGATGGCGCTACTTGCCCGCCTCGAGATTTGATAGTCTGTCAATTTTAGTTTGGTGAAACCTATACTAGGCGGCGTTGCTTTTCCAACGGTTTGCTTTTAAAATTTTACACTGTAAATTGAGAAGAAGATGTTCTAGCCTGGATGTATGTTCTCTGTGCTCAAAGGTAGTTCCACGTTTAACGAAAATGAGTCGTTTTCCACTCAATTTGTTGTCTTTGGCAGATATGTTCTCCATCATTTCTTCTATCTGGGAAATATAAAAACAAAACATATTGGCGACCTAGAACATCCTGAATATGAAAAAGTTCAGTAAGGAAAAATAAATACCTTCGTAGTAGTATAAAGCGTTGTTTTAGAATATCGTACATATGCAAACATATTATTAAATTTTTGGTGACAAACGTTAAATATGTTTGTATCTCTCTGGGATGATCCAGGTTTTCCAAAATGCACATGAGTTCAGAACTTCAG
The DNA here is from genome assembly GCA_034211315.2 of Aedes japonicus. NCBI lineage: Eukaryota > Metazoa > Arthropoda > Insecta > Diptera > Culicidae > Aedes > Aedes japonicus. Next base: position 11,370 of record JASCZW010012508.1, read on the forward strand.
ATCTACAGTTGTAACAGTAGCTTTTAGGGCTATATAAGGTTATGATATGTATTCAAACATATTGATTGACGCTTTTGAAAGGTCATTATTTGATAATTTTGTGATGTTCTAGGTTATCAAAACTGTCCTTGAGTTTAAAACTAAAAGATCTACAGTAGTAACTATAGCTTTTTGGGCTATACAAAGTAACGCAACGTATTCAACCATGTTCAGTGAATATTTCAAAAAAACAAACATTACGAGATAAACTGGAATGATCGGGATCATCCAAACTGTCCTTGAGTTCAGAACATAAAATCTACAGTTGTAACAGTAGGTTTTTGGAGTATACAAAAGAACAATATGTATTTATCAATATTCATTGAATAGTGTAGAAGGTCAACAGACAAATGCGGTTGTTACAGTAGCTTTTTGTGCTAAATAAGGTGACTATAGATTTGGGGCGACTCCGGCATAGTGGTTAACATCCACACCTCTCACGCCAAAGTCACGAGTTCGTATCTCACCCCGGGTAATATCCATAAGGTATTTGAGTGTGACTACGACGGGAGATGAACCAGCCCAGGGCTGAAAATCTCGACAATAAAGGAATAAAAAAAAAGATAACTAAATGCAATCAAACTAATTCCATGAATCTTTTAGTAGGTCAAAAATCAAAATTTTATAACTTTCTGATTCTCTAGGTTATTCAAACTGTCCTGGCATTCAGATTTATAGTTTTACAGTAATTTTCGGTCAATATAAAGTTACAATAAATATTCAAACATATTCAATTAATATTCTTAAAGGTCAATAAACATTATAAAGCAATATGACATGTTCTGGATCATCCAAACTATCCTTGAGATCAGAACATAGGACCTAAAGTTGCAACAAAAGCATTCTGAGCTATGCAAAGCTTCGCAGTTACAGCTGTAACTGTAGCTTTTTGGATTAAACAAAGCAACAATATGCATTTGATCATTTAAGTGGTCCTTCTGGATACTAAACATATATAATGAGATATCTTGGGATGTTCTAGATCACCAACACTGCCCATGAGTTCAGACGTTAGGATCTATAATCGTTACATTAGCTTTATAACCTATAAAAGGGGACGATATGCATTCAAACACATTCAGTGTTTCTTCTGTAAGTCATTAATAGATTATCTTGGGATGTTCAAGTTTATTAAAACTTATTTGAGTTCAGAACCTAAGATAAACAGTAGTAATCGTTGCCTCTAGGGCTAAACAAAACTACGATAACTATGAAACGTACACAGACATCATAGGATCATCTTGTTAGTGTCAGGAAATTCAAAACATAAGGTACAAACATACTGGTAACTTTATGGGCTAACCAAAGTTAAGTTGGTTTAATTGGCATGAACATTCCAAGATTATCTCTGTCGGTCTGTTGGTCTTCCAATGCATGCCCTTCATTGAATAAGTTTGAAGGTATATCATAACATTGTAAAGCGGATAAAGCTACTGTTACAACTGTAGATCTAAAGTTCTTTACTCCAGGATAGTTTGGACGACCTAGCACATCTCAAAGAAATATATCCTACTTTTTTCAAGCATTTCTTTGTTACTGAACATCAATTTGATCAGAACACACAAAATTTCTTGTAGTATAACGCTTGGAAAATTTTAGGCCTGAAAGGGTTAATTCAAAGAAATTGCATTGTTAAATCTGAATGGCATACATTTAGTTGCATAGTTCTACGTCATCATTCCCAACAACCCAATGGGGCTGTGCCTTGTAGTTTTTTGTTTAGTTGAAACAATAAGTTTGATTAGAACTACAATATTTTGCCTCAAGCGGAGCACTGCGTTAATCAAAATATTTTTAAGAATTGAATCGATTGGAAATGTCATTATCTAACACAAGAAAATATTCGGTTGATTTACCACTGAGTCTTGTTTTCAGCGTGTATTATGATACTCTGGAAACTTTAAACTACCCAAGTAGCACACTTTTGTCATAATTAGTTGTAGTAACTTGATTTTGACATAGCAGGAATTTCGGTGAAAACTTGTCATTTCAACATATTGCTGTTTGTTTTCATCGATCTTTTCGCAAATTTTAGCGATTTCACAGGAGAATCGGTAAAGTTTTCGTTTACAGACCAATTTTCGTAATTTTTTTACAGAATTCTGTAACCTACATATTTTAATTGAGGTTACCCAAGCAACAAATAGCTGTCATAGTTGGTCACTGCAACTTGATTGTGGCCTATTTGAGTAACTCTGAAGTACTTTAACTTGTTTGAAACAAGTGTGCTGCTAGGGTAGCTCGGATTAACTTATATTACCGTCCCTATTCGGATGACCTGAACAATACTTGCTTGGAGTCAAGTTGATTAGGATGAAGTTCGTCATAAGAGCAGCAAGACATTCTTTATCAGGATATAGTCCGAGGATAATACTTGCTGGTACAAGTGTGACAACTTAAACATGTTGGAGAAGCACCTTTTTAAGCTGTCAAAAATAAGTTCAATACTTGTTTCAGTGCTAGTTATTCAGGCTAGACTATTTTCAATATCGAAACATTTATAATATGATAAAATATGTAAGTTATTGGTGTTTAGTTAGTTCGTGATGTATTTATTGGAGTGTATATATCAAGTCTATATTTTGTGGTAAATTAAACCCTCGATGGGGGATGGTCTTCCATACACTACTCATTTTTTTCAAACAAACATAAAAAACAATGAGGAAATAAGAGTTATAGCGTGGTATAAAGTGTGATTCAATAAATGCGGCAAAGATTTTAATCGCGTAAAATACTAGGTTCAAATGCGATGCACGCAAAGTTATTTTTCAACCAACCAGTGAACGGGCATTTCAACAATTCTGATTTTCTTAAAGATTTTCAACAGCCGCATACAGATAAAAAGGTTTTTGGATGTGAAAACACCAGGGACCTGGCGGACAGCGATTTTCCTGTAGCCAACATCTCTAACAACCGAACGTCAAGATTCATTGTTTGTAAACAATGCTGGCGTTCCTTCCCGTAGTCAGACGGGCCTTATTCAAATAAGGCCCGCGATCAGAGATGCCAGATATTTTTTTTAAATATCTGTGATCAAAATTTGAAATGTCTGGGAATGTCTTTAAAAGTCTGTAAATTTTTATTTAGAAAATAAGACTTCTTTTAACGAAAAGACGTAATAAGACAATAAGAGTGCGAGTTATGTCATTATCGCTATTTCTGTGATTATGTTAACATGTCTGCATCTATTTCTTGGATTGTATGGAACCTTACACTATTGTTTCATATTTTTAAAGTGACATTTAGGCTTGAAGCATTAGCATAGATGACACAATTTTCTTTAGTTTTTTTTTCCTGTAACGCTCTTTCCAGTTTTGTATTTCAAATTCAAAATTTAGTTTTCATTTTATAAATTTAACAGACTTTTTCTTGACTCAACAATAACCATTGATGGTGTGTACTATATTTTAATAGGTGTCGTCATCGCTCATGATCATCAATTCCATTATGTTCATATGAATGATTTTTGTATAGACTGCTTACTGGGTTAGTCAGTGATCTCTTCTGAACTTCAGGGGAGTATTCTCCTATACTTCTGAAAAGTTTCTTCCTGATTTTATCAAAAGAATTTACCATAACTTCTGGGATTTCGTGAATTTTGAGAAGTTCTCATTCTGAAATGCTGGACTGATCGATTAGGAACTTTAGGGAAGCTTTCTAGCACTTCTGGTTAGTTCCAACTAAACTTTTGGCCTCTTTGCAACTTCTCAAAAATCCTCTTCTGAACTTCTGACGCGTTTTTAAGTGATTTTTTTGAAAAATTCCACCTTGACCCTACAGGTAGTGCCGCATCTGGTAGGTTTCTTCCTGAAATTCAGGGAAGTTTTTCCTGAACTTATTCTTTCCAAACTTTTGGTTGGTCCCATCTGGAACTGCGAGAAAAAATATATTCCAACATTTTCGGAAAATTACCGTAAATTTGTTCTTGAAGTTTCTTCCTGACTTCTGAAAAGTCCTCTTCTGTTGGAAGTTTTCTCCAGAATTTTGAGGAAGTTTGTTCCGGAACTATTGAGAAATTCGTGCTCAAATTAGAAGAAAGCCCAATGCTCATGGAAAGTTTAATTTTTTTATATCGAAAGAATTTTGAGAAATCTTTATTCTGAAATGCAGAATGTTCTCCTGTTGGAAAAGCTACTTAGCACTTCTAGGAAGTTCCTTTGAACTTTTCGAGAAGTTTCTTCTAGAACTTCTGGGAAGTTATTTCCTGAACTTAAGAGAAGTTCCTTCCTCAACTTCAATAACATATCATTCTGAGGATTTTTTTCCTAATTTTTTGATAAATTATAGGTAGTGCTCTTCCTGGTTAGCTCCCGTCTGAAATTTGGGGAAGCTTTTTTCTGAACTTCTGGGAAGTTCAATCTTGAACTTCTGGGAAGAACTCCAAAACTTCTGAAAAATTCCAAATTTCAGAGAAGTCCTCTCCCCTACACTTCTTCCTGAAGCTCTGATAAGTCCTCTCCTGATTCTTGGGGAAGTTCTGTCTTGAAATTCTGGTAAGTATGATCTAGAACTTCGGTAATTAATTTTTGAAGGTACTTCTTGCTCCCAATACTTCTGAGAAGTTTCTACTTGACCATAGGAGAACGTTTTTTTTTTTCGAGGAAGTCTCTAAGTTTCTCAATTATGATTTGTAATGTTGTGAACCTTGATTTTCGTTGTGACTTAATAGCAAAGGACAAATATTACCAACGATTTGACAGTTGTTTTTCGCATGCGTTTGAACACGCTTGGGATTGAACACTTCTATAAGTAGGAACTCCATGTTACTCTCGGAAAGGGCCTATACCATACTTATCTCCGGGCCCATTGTGTCGCCAAGTGGCCCACCACTTTCGTTTCTTCAAAGATTTCTAAATGTCTTTAAATGATACCTACACACTCAATTTACTTCGGCAAAAAGCCCAACAGCCGAGTAACTCGGCAGTTACTTTTGCTGATATCCCTGTTTAATGTTTGTTTATAAGCTGAATATCGGTAAAATTTTAAATTGTTAGCCGAATCTCGGTAATTTTATTGCTGATTCATTGCTGATGCAGTCAATTGAAATGCCGAAATGAACGGCTGTTGGATTCTCGGTGAAAAAAACTAAGTGTGTACAATATTTAAACATAGTTCAAAAAAGCTTCTTACCGTATCTACTATACTGCTCGGATCCTCCTCCGTTTTAAATCTGAATATCAGCGAATACCTTTATTTGAAATTTAAAAAAATATTTCAAATGTCTGCAACATAAATAAAATGTCTGTTAAATGTCTGCACCAGTAAAAAGTCTGCAATAAAAATGAAAAGTCTGCAAATTTACAAATATGTCTCGTCAATATGGCATCCCTGCCCGCGATAGGTTGCATACTGTCAAACGCTAATAAATTGGATAGGGTTGCTAGAGTCCCTGGAAAACACAGATTGAGACAGTAGTAGATTGGCAACAGTGCTTCTGTCAAAACAGAAAACGCTGGTGAAAAACGATAACGCAGATTTGATTTGTGAACAGGAGAACGAGACGTCTTTTTATATTAAAAACATTGGCTCTCTCTGAAAATCATTGGATTTTTGCAGATTTTTTTATCATTGTAATATTACCAATAGATATTTTTGTAAGTGACATTGTATTCTTTTCTAAGTACATTGATTTTACGGTGAATTTTAAATTTTTTAGATCCTTTGAACCAACATTCAGTATTTTAATTTATCATAAGGCTTACTCTTCGCTTGTTAAAAAACGGACTAGACACTTCAAATCAGGTGATTTCAAATGTGATTTCTTAAATAAAAAAGGCTTTGCTTGGATGTTTTTGGAGAAACAAACAACGCTCACGACTCGATCGAATCGGGACAATTTATCAGGAATAATATTTTCTCACTCTCCCCAAATCAAACAGATACCGATGTCCTTCTTGATTCAGTCAGTACCTAAATATATAATTAAAAAAAACCTCATTCAAGTCCACCAACCGAACGATAAATAACACGACCTTCACCGGTTTTCCCATACTGGAACACGAAAAAATGCAGTCGTTTTGAGGCAATCTCACATGGAAACGCTTTAATATCTGTCAAAAAATTATTGTTTCTGCAGTCCGGTAGTCCATTTGTGTCCCCCCGAGGGCACGCTGCTCCGTTCAAGAGTTCACAATCCTTGGGGAAATTAATGTTTGCATTTGCATATACAGCCTTCTTTTAACGGGTACAAGCACCACACCACCGACCACGTATGAGCATCAAACCAAAACACCAGTAGCACGGCAGGCAATCAGAAATGGAATATAAACAAATCCAAAATAAATTAATGAATATTGTAATAAAAATTCATTCGTTCATTTATTTCCAAACGCCACCGCTCGCTCGCTCGCTGGATCCGCGAACCGACGCACGATCCGGTCGCGGTCGGTGGCGGCAAATGGTTGTCGTTTTTCATTATCGGTTCTGCCTGGGGCCATCGGTGGCTCCGAAAAACCTGCGTGGTGCGAAATCCTTTAAGCTTCCAGCGCACTCAGCCCGATATGAGATCATTTTTCCCATTCTCATCGGGCAATAAATATTAATCACCTGACTGTCATTGAGCGAATTGAACCTACTCGTGCAGTGTGTGTAGGCGCTGCGAATTCTGGCCAGCGCGAAATAACGCTCAAAGGTTACTGCGCGATGCTTGACAGAAAAGCGATAAAAAAAAAGCAATCGGCCAGACAACATGTTGCGTAATTTTGGGGCTGCCACTACTGTTGCAGCCTGTGCAGCTGTCGAAAAAGTCACGTTCCCGTGCACGGTGCTGAACAGTTAGGCTGCATTTGGCGTGTTAGAATTCGAATTTTTTAAATTTTTATTTCGTTTTAATAACAAATAAGTACTCCACTGCTGGATCAATCGAATCGTTTGGTTCGCTTTCAACGACAACTTCATTGTCTACTTTCGGGTCTATTTTCGGCAATGTGTTGAGAGAAAATGTATTCAGCTCATGAACTTGGGAAGCCAGGCAGATTTTGAACCCGATCTGAGGTGGATCGTGGATTAATGCGCTTGAAAATGAAAACTTCATTGCATGTAAACTTTTTGATCATGCATCAAATAAACATAGTTTTACCGACTCTCTGTAGGAACTTCGGTTGGGAACTTTTTCCGTATCGCCAAAACTCCGCATCCAACCATTTCGGGCGAGTGTCAACACCGTTCCGAAACAACGACAAAGTGTTTAAAGGACTTCAAACACGCTGGTCGCTAAACACCTCGTTGAAAACCACAATCCCGTTGAGGAACCGGGCATCTGCGCTGCCGGAGCAACAGCAACAGCAACAAAAAAGCAAAACCGCTTAAATACCAACCACTAAATCTCGCGCTACTCTAAGCCGCCGAAAGAAGGAGAAAACATCCACACCAACGACGAAACAACGCTGGTTAAAATCTCCGGTACAGTAAGCCGACATGTTTTCAAACATGTTTACACTGCCGCCAGGCACGGTCGGTGGGAAGGCAAGTACACAAAGCGCGGTTCGTGGCGTAAGTAAGGCAATACAAAGACACTGACAGCCACATGATGAGCGGCGCGCATTTCCAGTGTAAATCCCCCGAACCAGTAAGGCGTTTAAGCATAGAAAAAGGGAAAAGGAGACATCGCGCCCCGGTAATTTATCCGGGGCCGCCGATTTTGGCATTCCGAAATTTGTCAGCGAAACAATTCCGAGCGTGATAATTAATTGCATGTCAAATATTCCGGATATTGTCCTCGCCGGAGTTGGCAAGCCGGTCGACGTGGTTCGTTTGCGGCGGGAATTTTCTGTTTAGATTTACGTGTTCCTTTGTTCTATGCCGTTTCATTTTAGTCAAGTGATCGGAATGGAGGCTGCTATTTCGGTTGGTGGAGTCTGCCGGGATTGAGCTGTTCTGAGTGTTCATTGAGTATTTGGAACCTTCGGAGGACAAGAGATTTTCATGGAAATCGAAATACACGACTATTTTGAAGGCACTGCAAGAATGCGTTTGAAGAATGTTTGGGAAATCAAAATAATATAGAGTACGGTACTACCATAGACTAACTCTAAGACCAGTAGGTCCCATACAAAAACGATTTTTTTCTTGGCTCAGTCAGTACTAGAACATCGTCCCAAGCTCGGTCCCAAGCTCAATAATGCACCCCTTATAATGAACTCACATGAACACACTCTCAAATATTCTGTCAAAATAACACAGCAAATCAAAACAAAGGCGCAAATATGTATAACAAGGTGCTGGCTGCAAGGTGTAATTCAGACCAAGGGGTTCTACAACAGTGAACCAATTTCAAATCGCTAGTTACATATTGATTGTTGGTACTACATAGTCAGAAGTACACCAACTCGTAATTTCATTCCTCGTCACTAGCTCTACAAAAACTACAACAAACCACAGTCTGCACCTAGCAAACCACTCTTGCCCTTTGCGGTACTAGAATCTTTGCTTTTGTTTTGATTCGGTTGGTTATTTCGAATGAATGTTTATGGATGTATTCGTGTGAGTTACATTATTAATGGCGGAATCATTATGGTTGGTTGGACCGATGTTCTGGTACTTCTTGAGCCAAAAACTACATCCATTTTCTTCATGACTATCCGGCTGCTGTTTCTACAGTCTTGTTATTTAAAGCTTGTTGTTTATCATAATTATCTAATATTTATGACAGAAATACTACGCCGACCGTTGTACCAACAATCAATATGCAACTAGCGATTTGAAATTGGTTCACTGTTGTAGAACCCCTTGGTCCGAATTACACCTTGAAGGCAGCACCTTGTTATACATATTTGCGCCTTTGTTTTGATTTGCTTTGTTATTTTGACAAAATACTTGAGAGTGTGTTCATGTGAGTTCATTATTAGGGGCGCATTATCAAGCTTGGGACCGAGCTAGGGACCGATGTGCTAGTACTGACTGAGCCAAGAAAGAAATCGTTTTTGTATGGGACCTACTGGTCTTAGAGTTAGTCTACTATTATACCATGGACTAGCTACGGACGTCGAACAGACGAACAATTTATGACCCACCTTGTCAAAATGTTCAGTGTGTCAAGTTCCATACCTCGAGTAATTCATGATTAGAGCCTAAAAACCAATTGTAAACAACGACTTTAAACGTTGATCTCTCACGAATCAAGACAATTCAAAGATATCCAACTATTCCAGGTGATAAAACAAACATTCCTCTACCAGATGCTACTTTTAATTCACGAGAGTGATTTTAGATTCAAGAGAAGGACATCAGTATCAATGTGATGAATATTTGGTTAGATATGAATACATCAACAAGTTCTTTATAACATTCAACACTATCATGCGTATGCGTCGTTGTCACATCGTCAGGAAACAAAAAGCGAGTGTGAAAGAGTTAAGAACGAGCCGGATCATGGAAGCGCAGCGGCGTAGTGCGGCAGTTTTGACATAAAACATATGGATTAACTGTCAAAAACCGCGGCACCGCGCCGCTGCGCTCCTCATTGTAGCTCAGCCTTTAGTTGACTGGTTCGACGATGACGCCTTGGTATTGATCGATTTGTTTTGATCAGAGGGCTGAAGAAAGCATTAGCCTCAGGTAGCCATCAATCAATACGTTTCGATCGCGTTTGCGTGAATTTGACAGTTTTCCCATAGGTTTTCTGTCAAACTTACGTCAACGCATCCGCAACGTATAAATCGTGGGAGACCCTTTACATTGGTGTGACGTTTTTAATGTTTTAAGCTCGGTTCACAATGGATTGGCAAGGTACAATATTTCATCTATCAAACTACTAGTATCAGTAATTAAGATAAAACATTATAATACCTGACCGACAAACAATGCAAAACACTGTCATTGCAGGATAACCACTGCACTAAGTACAACTCGGAAGATGTTTCTCTCGAATCAAATTAACGACAAAACACGACAACTTCTCCCGCAAATATTCTGTTTGCTGCATATAGCCTTCAAGAAAACCGAGTTGTCAAAAAAGCACCACACGCAGCACCAAGTTTTCGGCTTCACATTTGTTGTTCGTGAATGCCAGCCGCTTCACTTCTGTGGTTTTGATGGACCAAATTTCGACAAAGGTTTTTTATTAGGGCCTAACTGACAAACGTATACAATGGCTTCTTCCGTAGATTTCTCGTCCACCCATGTGAGCTTCCAATTATTTCGAATAGAAGGAATTTTGTTCTTCGAAATGGCGCATTAAACTGAAATACCGAAATGATCGGCTGTTAGATACTCGGTGATAAAAAATAAGTGTGTAATGAAAAACCTTTGTCGTTTTCATTTGTCAGATATCCGAAATTGTTAAAATCATGTGAACTATGTGTGCATCTGTATGTGGTTGACAGCGACGCAGTGCTCCTGAGAATATCATTATCATAGGAGTTCTAAAAATAACACCGCAACGCTTCTTTCAAGTATTTAAACTTCTGCACCACTGTTTTCTTGTCAAAACAAAGTCGGTTGATTTTCCATTGTTTTGATATAAGAAACCATAAATGCACACGGAGAATTAAAAGTACGGAAAATTGTAGTTTAAACTAATTAAAATTAAGTAAACGCGTTATAGTATCTTGTTAAGTAGAATCCATGTACTCTGTTGGTTTATGTTAACTCAACGGTTGAGTATTGATTACATTACCAACAGGTTGGCAAAAAGAACATATTTTTTTTATTTGTTTAACTTGTCTTGAGTAAAAACAACTCCGCGATGGGTGAAAAATTTGTTCGAAAGCAACCGGCCGGTAAATGTGAGTACTTCATAAGAAATCCGAATCTGCTTTTGTTAACAAACATTTCAATCGCTGATTTCTTGTGAAAATTAATTAGTTCAATCTCAAAAACAAAAGTCTACCAAATTACAGAGGAATCTTTTATCTAGTTGATTGTAATTTAACTTTTTGGAACTGTACTTGTATTCGAGAAAAATTGGCGAATGAAGTGTTCGTTTACAAAAGCAGATTCGGCCTTGTCGTGAAGTTCCTCGGAAATTCCATGTGTTGTGTCGGCGGTTGAACGCTGGAAAATCCGTCTACCAAAAATCGATTTGTCTTTTGATCTGAACGTTAGACCTTACGGCCTAGCAAGTGCGTTGGAATCGCATAACAATGCTTTAGGTTACTTGTAATGAATTAAACCTCACTAACAAATAATGGCAAGATTATCTTTTTTATTATTTTCTGATCGAAACAGCCATAAATTTACTCAATGTTCGCTTCATTTAATCTGGTTTATGTAGATATTTTTTACCACCTATTGAGAAAATTTTACCCATCGCTTGCTTTTTAAGGATTGTTCCAATTTACCTTATAGTTTACCCCGTTAACCTATAATAAGGTAAACCTAAGTTTACCTAAACTTACCTTATTGAACGATAGTTTACGGTTACGTCAATAGAAGCTAATTTAAGAAAGTTTTTCAGTTCCGTGTAGAGCCGATGACGGGCAATGTCGTTTATATAAGGTCCGGCCCTTGCTTGTTTGTATTAGAAGAAAAATATTGTAAACATTGCTGAACATATCTAGAACGTGTATGGAATTAATGAAACTGATTAATTTAATAAGTTTGTTGAACTTTTTGTCGGATTAAACTGACACATTAGCTTCTCATAGCCTAATAACCCTTTCCTTCCCAGAAAGACTCTAAGATTTGATATACAAAAATACGTTCTGTTTATGTAGAGCACAAGTAATTCCATACTCTGCTCCGCCCTGTTCTACGTAATACCTACAACTATAAGTTTGCATTCGAGTTCTTGAGTATACGAACTTGCGGTTCTACAACAGTGAACCAATTTCAAACCATTAGTTTCATATTGATTGTTGCTAATATCACTACAAGTTTCATCATTTCACTAAGCCATGCAAGCTCCTTGAGCCGGAAATTGTACAAACGTCATTGGGTAACGGGGGGGTTAGTTTTCCGCCTGTGTGTTAGACTCATGGTGGGGTAATGGATTTCGGATGGCAAAAAATCACGAATAAGTGTTTATTTATTTATTAGTTTGACAGGTTAAGAAACACTCTTAATCCTAAATTTAAAAACTACTTTGCTAACATCAACATCGAAACAGTCACAGACTTCATTGAAACGTCTACAAAAAAAAATCCTGTGGGCTGTTCAGGCCGTTATTTGTTCGGTGGTTAGGGATCCACATCAGTTGCCGATTTCGGAGCTGACGAATAGGTACATATAACCTCACATTTACGTGAAGGCTGCTTCAGTTATTGTTGCACTTAAGCACGTCGAAAATGATTAACCTTTGCAGCATCACTCGACGACTCACCAGCGGTTGTAAATCGAGAAGTGCGCATCAATGTTCGTTTGGCGGAAGGTTCACTGGGCCGTTCTACGGCAGGCCACGTAGGAAGCGCTTTTGAACTCTCTCAATACGAACGATATGGACGGCATGATACGGAGCCCAAACCTGCACTCCATATTTAAGTACACTACAAACTAAAGCGAAGAACAGGGCCTTCAGTGCATGTACGTCATTAAAAAATGGCCTGTGTTCCGGCGTGGGAAACCTAGCATCGTATTGGCCTTCGCAGTAGTCACTGAGATGTGTTAGTTAAAGCGTAGTTTACCATCAAGTATGACGCCAAGGTCCTTGATCGACGTGGCTCTTTCTAATGGCAAATTTTTCAGCCCGTAGCCGTTCATTTCGAACCAAGCTGGAACACGTTTAATATCAGCCCACAATCAACAAGCGACTTAATCAAGCGAAACAACTTTAACTTATCTGCAAAGAGCTGTTTCCCAGACATGAGGTTATTGCACATATCATAGATGAAGAGGACGAATATCAGGGGACCAAGATGACTGCCCTGCAGGAAGCCGGTAGTAATATCAAATACGTTCGACCTAGCATCGTGCACATTGACAAAAGCTATGATTTCAACCACTGAATGATCCAAGAAGGTTGTCCCAGGCGGTTCAATTTTTCAATGGCCAATTTGTGAGGCAACGCTTTTGAGAAGTCAACGTAGAGTGCGTCAACCGATGTGCACTTGGCGAAAGGATATATTGTACTAGAACGGCTGGAGACGGTTCGTCTAGGCCAAATAAGCCGACGAATACGGACAATGGAGTTTGACCTTGGTTTGCAGTTGGATCTGGAACGAAGTTGACCGAACCGAAGCAGGTGATAGGTGTGTGACCGTATCAGCCGTTGTCGATTTTGCAGGAATACGTTGTAGTTCACTATTCGATGCGCTCGATGACCGTAGCGGCTTCCGAATGCCAAGAATTGCCTTGATGAACTTGGGCATACACGAAATCACCGGAAGCGAACTGTCTCGAAACTGATCCGTGCTTCTTGTTGAATCGATCGTTAAAGACTTGTTTACACAACCACAGTAGCTTTCTTTATGGCCGGTACGGTTGCATGACTTGCATTGATGGTCAGAAAATGGACAATCGCGAACATAGTGCATTGTTCCAGTATGAGGGATGGATTTACTTTAGGTGGACGTTGCTGGTTGTCGGGAATTGTTTCGAGCTTGATGGGTATTCGATCATCGTGGTGTCCGACTTGAGTTGACCATGCCACCGTAGGTGATGATGTCGTCTGACTCCGATTTCATCCGTTGCAGGCATTGATAGCGCTTGTGGAAAACGGAGGTTTGCCTGCGAAAGATCTTGGTTAGCATTTTGACGGTTTGGGCGATCGTGACTTCCTTCGGCAACTTTGGAAGGATGTTGTTGACGTAGCAAATGTGAGAGGACATGTTCAACTTCCGGAGCAGGAGTCGAACCATGACTGCATTGTCCAGAATACGTGCGTCGCTTTCGAAATGATTCGTGTATCGGGCGAGCCACTTTTCGAATGTGGTGACGTTCTTCGGATCGAAAAAGAACTCACTGATGTTGGTTGACATTAACTCTAATATTTGCTCTGGGTTGTTTGTTTTCGGAACGGTCAACCGCTGTAGAAGCTGGGTCATCTGTAGGATCGCTGCATGGAATTCTTCATTGGTCGCCATTCTTCCTCGGGTTCAATTCTGGAGCTCTTGAAACTTCCAGAATAATCCTGTTCGTCAATGAAATATCTTTCAAATGCTTAAGAAATGAAACTCAGATTCTTGAGCGGTAGTTATAGTTTGCTTGTATTCAGCTTGACGTTAACAAGTGGAATCAAATTATTTAGTGGTCTTAGTGTTTTTTAACTCTATTTATCCAGAAGAAACCTTGACTGCGTTTTTGCAGGTTTAATTGGTGGGTACGCCATGCTCTAATTGTGTCTCGTGATTAATCTCCCACAGCTCAGATCGATCGCCAGCCTGATTCTGAATCACCCCCACCCAACTGGCTCCGCCTAATTGCAGCGATTCAGGGTTGTTCAAATATCCGAACTCGAATAAAGGCGTTGCTACGATTGTTGAGGGAATGCAAAGCAGATAAAACTTATGCCAATCGGAAATTGTAGAATCTTCAAAGTATCCACCCGATGGTCCCTGTAAAACAAACTGTTCCTTGCATCCAGATTTTGTGCGATGGATCTCAAAATCACCTTGAGAATCACAACAGATCATAAACCATATGCTGTCCACTTCTGGGGTTTCATGATTGATGAGAAGCTATTTCCATTCAAAACATAAGGAATGTATCGAAAACAAGCTATCCACGTACATTTGCGTTGCACGCGTCTGTTTGTAATGATTTGAATGTGTTCAATATAACAGGCTGTGCGTTTGACTGTCATATTTTGTATGTTTACTTGTTTGCACGGCTTAAATTCTTCGTTTTCAAAAAGTCACTCATTGAAAAAGTCGTGAAATTAAGGTTGTGGACACGTTTGGCTACGTGGAAATGGTATAACTATGCGACAATTGAAGACACGCTTTGGAATTCATGACGCAAGTGTAAAATGCATCATAACCAAGTTTGGAGAACCCTGTTCTTTGGATGAACTGCCAAAGAAACAGAAAACCCGGAGCTTTCAACAAATGCTGGTACGTAAATGGCCAATAAAGCGGGAACCAGCGTCAGATTGATTCAACATATCAAGAAACGGTTCAATCTGAGGACCTACAAAAAATTCGCCAAACAAAGTACAGAACAGAAGCAACGCGCAGCAACAAGAGCCCATAAATTGTGTTCGCGAGTTTTGCAGCAACCGAATGCATGTATTTTGATGAACGACGAGATCTATGTCAAAGAGGACTCGGAAACCCTTCCAGATCTACAATATTACACTGTCCGCTATTGTCACTGTCGTCGCATTGCAAGCAATGCAGACAGGTCGATTTAAGTGGAGAAGTTTGGTCGAAAAGTGCTGGAATATGTTCCTGTGGTATGAAGTCTACCATTTTTTACCCTACCGGAACAATCAATGCGGAAATCTGTCGATCTTAGTATCTGCAGAAGAGGTTGCTGCTTTTATATCAGAAGCTTAGTATTCACGGAAAAGGGTGTAGATTTCGTTGAGAAAGACATCAATCCGCCCAATTGCCCTCAGCGTCGGCCCATCGAACTCTGTTGGTCGATCGTGAAGAGGTGAAGAGGTTCTTCAGGTTCTTCAAAGACTGGTAAAGCAGTTGATAATATGCATGAGTTTGGACTAACGCGAAATGTGATGATAGACTTGTTCGGAACTTGATGAAACGTGTTCGATCAAAAATTCGTAAAGAATAATATCAATATCGTCCGGTCTTCGCAATGTTCAAATTCAGTCCCGTACAATAAAGAATCATTCGTTTGTTTGATTGAAACATCATTTTTGTGTATGATTTGGAAGCGGAATATGTGGATAACTTATCTTAAATACAGTTTTTTGAATGTATATGAAATTGGTTCACTGTTGTACATAGAACCTCTTCGTCGGAAGTACTCCCTGCCGCTTGCTCCCTTTCAATACATTCGTGCGCTTTTCGGTTTAAGAAGCTTTGTTTTTGTTTTGATTTGCTGTGTTATGTTGACAGAATATTTGAGGGTGTGTTCATGTGTGAGTTATGTAATTTGGGGTAAGGACTCATTAAGCTTGGGATCGTGGTTGAGACCGATGTGCTTTCACTTCCTGAGCCAAAAACCTTACACATTTTCTTCATGACTGTCCAGGCCGCTGGTCGTATGCTTCATTTCGGTCTATCGGCGCATCCTAGCTGGCTTCGCCAGGCTTCAGAACACCATCATCGATCATGAACACCATCAAGAAGCATGAAGCAAAGATATCTGGACAGGTAAAAATACCCTTCAGCTTTAAAGCTTTAAAAAGTGGAGATACGTTCTTTGGAGACAGGCACAGTTCGACTGCCTCCCAGATGAGATGGGCGCCCTAACAAAGAATCTGCCGAGATACTTTCATCAGCCATTGGAGAGAATTAAACGGTCTAGCATCCTGTATAGACGATCACCTGTGCTGGATGAAGAGCGCGTTCTAGGAGTGCGTGGAAGAGAGGAGAAGAATGTACCGCTGCCGTTTCACAAGTGATCACGACGTCACGAAGAAATTGATCCTGCATTTCCACTACAAGTTCGGAAAACCGTGTTCAATTAGCAGAAGCAAAAGTTATGGATTCCGAAGACCCGTCTCTACTAATACAGGGTGCGGCAGAAAATATTGCGAAAATTTGTTCTATTTCTTTCAAATCCCATTTTCAACTAATTCAAGCAGTAATATCAACATTTACGAGTGCAGTTATCTTCATAAAGTCCTTTTAAACAATTTTATTGCTCTGAAATATTGGCTTCCTTTGCAAGTTTTCTTATGGAACGTACCGGGCTGCGAGCAATTTTTGCACGGACCGATTTGATCACGTTCGGCGTGCGTGCAAAGCGCGGACGTCCACTTCCGGCTTCCGGTGCTTTGGACCATCCTGCTGGGACTTTTTATGTGGTAAACTGTTGCCAAATGGCTCCCTACCACCTTGGCAATCTCTTTCGGCTT
>JASCZW010012509.1:0-28258 GCA_034211315.2 Aedes japonicus
CGTATCGCCAACATTTGGTCCTTCGAACCGGATCGAAGGCAGTTCCAACCGAAAAGTGTTTCCCGTGGTAGTGCATTAAAGGGCAATCTGACCAAACGCGCGCTGGTCATCGGTGGTGGCTGCCATTCAATTATTGCCATTTTGTGTGTGCGAACAATAGTGCAGAGTGCGCTGAGAGGTCTTACCAAGTCGGGTAGACCTCATTCGTGTGGGAGAAATTAAATTCAATTTGCGCACTTTGTGACTATTTCGTGCGGGTTTAGTACCAAGGCGGGTACTATTCGGCAGCTGTGGGAGTAATTAATTACGCAGATCGGTCGTTGCGGCGGTATTTGGGTGAACGGAATATTGACTATTCGTTCAAGTGTTTCGATCGCGGGTGTAAGAAGCAATCTTTCGAAACACATTCTGCCGTCGGCAAACTAGTTGTGCGTGATTTTCGTGAATAATTTTGCGCTTGAGAGTGCAATAAGACGTAGTGTTACTCTAGTGAAGTGAAGAAACAGATCGGACATTGTTCTTGGCCGTATTGTGAACTTTGCATGGCCATTGTGGAAAGGTGATTCAACCCATTGACTTTACGCCATCTTCACTGTTTCTAGCGTGGATTAGGAGCAAGATTCGGCGCCATCACTCTGTGCCATTGGATCCAGTTGGCGCAATATCGAAAAGCTGAAGGGTATCCGTTCCCCATGATAGCCCCCGGTGAGTCTGTTCCACGTTAGTTTATTGCATGTGGCTAGCAGTAGCCATGATTTAGTACGTAAGAAAGTGGGTAGCTTTTTTCTAAATTTGCTATTGTGGCTTGGTGAGACGGCCGCGAATCGAGTGGAAAACCGTTCACGCCCTCGATTTGCGATACCGCGTAGAAGTGGGTTCGTTCGTGACGGGAAGGAGAGATCGATTCGATATAAAACGATCCACTTCCGTCGAATTTAATCGTCGCGAAGGGTTTTACACCGCGACGGGAAGGAGAAAATCGTACGATTGTGTATAACCCTCGCCGGTTCGGTTTCGCGTAGAAACGGTTAGTTTCGCGTCGGGAAGGATCTGATCGTTCGATTAAACTACCGTTTCCGTTCGTTTCGTTCGTGATGCCTGCTAAAGAGGAGAAACAACTGGCTGGTAGCCTGACTCAGCGCAAGTGCCTATTTAAAATCTTTGATGCGCTTGAGCAGTTCATCCGTGATTACGATCATGATCGTGACAGTTACCAATTGTGTGTGCGGATTGATTCGTTGGATAAGATGAACGAGAACTTTGCGGAGTGTCAAAATGTGATTGAGAAGCTGGATGCACCAGATGCACTGGATGAACACATCGACGAACGAGTAGAGTTCGAGCAACGATACTGCATGGCAAAGGGCTTTCTTCTATCAAAGCGTGCCATGGATCCAAACCAGTCGGCACTGAATGATTCAGAACTCGCTCCACAGCAACATCAAGCAAACTTCCACCTCCGTCTGCCGAAAATTGACTTGCCAATGTTCAATGGGGACTTTTCACGCTGGATTTCGTTCCGGGATACGTTCACTTCGATGATCCATGTGAACGGCGACATTCCCACAGTCGCCAAGCTCCAATATTTGCTACAGTCTCTCGAAGGCAGTGCCAAGAAGCCTTTCGAGTCGGTGGACATCGCAGCTGACAGTTACGCTACAACTTGGGATGCTCTTTTGAAGAGGTACGACAACCGCAAATACCTTAAGAAGCAACTTTTCAAGGCGCTGTACGAGTTGCCAGCAGTCAAGCAGGAGTGTGCAACACGCATCCACGGTTTAGTCGACGATTATCAACGTCATGTTCGCGCCCTATCCAAACTGGGTGAACCGGTGGAACATTGGGACTTGCCACTTATCTACCTGCTCTCGAACAAGCTGGATCACGCCACATTGCGCGCCTGGGAGGAGAAAATCTAGCCACAAGGACGATGTAAAGTACGATGAACTGGTCGACTTTCTATATCAGCGGGTGCGGATTCTCAATTCCGTCGGGCCAGACAGTCATCAACCAGCCTCGTCAAAGGTGGCCGGTTTCCAGCAGAAAGGCTTCAAGCAGAAAATGTCGGCCAATGCATCAGCCTCATTCACTCCAAGCTATTCGTGTCCGCTTTCCTGTTCGGACAATCATTCTGTGCGAACTTGTCCGGTGTTTCTCGGGAAGAACGTCAGTCAACGTCGAGAACTGGCTTCCCATAAGCGCCTGTGTTGGAACTGTCTTAGCGTTGGTCATCAGTCGAAGAAATGCAGTTCCAAATACAAATGCCGTACGTGTCATGAGAAGCACCACTCGCTTCTGCATGAATTCACTTCAGCAAAGGTATCAGCTCCGCCAACAATCCAAACTAGCACCATAGAGCCAACCGTGTCTTCGAGACCCGCTGTTTCTACAGTTTCCTCCGTTCAGCAACCTCTCCCATCCACGTCCCGCCAAGTTAGCATGGCAGTTCAAACTGCATGCACCATGACGTTGCTCGAAACGGTTATCCTCAATATCGTTGACGAACACGGTATAACGTACAAGGCTCGTGCTCTCCTCGATTCGGCATCGATGTCGAATTTTATTTCGAAACCGCTGGCAAAGAATCTCTTCAGCCGCCGGTCTACAGTGGACGTATCCGTCGCAGGCATCGGATCCTCCACACAAAAAATCAGTAGTGCCATTACAGCAACCATCGAGTCGGGAGATCGAACGATCTCGATGAAGTTACAGTTTTTGGTGCTGAAGCAGCCATCGTCGGAGCTGCCAACTACGCCGATCGACATTTCGGCGTGGAACATTCCAAGCGTGGAGCTAGCAGATCCAAAATTCAATGTTCCTGGAAACGTAGACCTCGTCATCGGTAGCGAAACGTTCTGGGAACTCCACACAGGACGGAAGATTTCTCTGGGTGAAGGTCTTCCGTGGGTAGTCGAAACTCTCTTTGGTTGGGCGGTCACTGGTCCCGCATCTCGTTCGGCTACCTGCATTCCACGGTTTTGCTACCTCTCTACCGCTGATGATCGACTGGAAGCCGCTCTCCGCAAATTCTGGGAAATGGAAACAGTTCTATCGGCTCCAGTTCGATCCACCGAAGAAGGTTTATGCGAAGAGCTGTTCGCCACTACTACGACGCGCAATAGTACAGGGCGGTACATCGTGCGTCTCCCGAGGACTGAAGATCCCGAAAAGGTTCTCGGAGAATCTAGGTCGATTGCCGATCGTCGCTTTCTGAGCCTGGAACGTCGACTGGATAGAGATCCAGCCACCAAGGACTCATACCACCGATTCATGGAGGATTATCTACAGCTTGGTCACATGCACGAAGTGCCAGAGCCGGTAGATGATCGAATTGAACACTCCTACATTCCTCACCACGTCGTTTTCAAGGAATCCAGCACGACAACGAAGGTCAGGGTAGTTTTTGACGCGTCATGCAAGACCTCATCTGGCTATTCATTGAACGACACACTTCTGGTTGGACCCGTCGTCCAGCAAGATCTGTATTCCATCTACACAAGGTTCCGGACTCGACGCATTGCTATTGTAGCAGATGTCGAGAAGATGTACAGGCAGGTGTTGCATCATCCTGATGATCACCGTTTTCTTCGTATCCGCTATCGCAGATGTCCGTCCGATCCAATCACTACGTTCGAACTACAAACCGTCACATACGGTACGGCTAGCGCACCGTACTTGGCAACAAAAACACTCCAGCAGATTGCTATTGACCAGGCTGAGTTGTATCCCGCTGCTGTTAACCCAGTAGTGGAAGATTTTTACGTCGATGACCTGTTGTCCGGCGCATCAGATGTAGAATCCGCCAAAACTCTTCGTATCTAAGTCTCCGCCATGCTCAGTTCTGCTGGATTTACGCTGAAAAAGTGGGCATCGAACGCCCAAGAAGTTCTCCAGGATGTTCCGCCAGAAGATCTGGCCATCCAACCGCTCTACAATCTACAGGATGAGCAGATGATATCCACGCTCGGCCTGTTGTGGGATCCGAAGACCGACAACCTCCGATTCAAGGTAGAAGTACTTCTCCCAGCTGCCATCTTGACCAAGCGGAAGGTGATGTCATACATCGCCAAGATTTTCGACCCACTGGGCCTTCTCGGTCCAGTCATCACGAAGGCAAAGCTCTTCATGCAGCGTTTATGGGCATTGAAGCATGGTGGAATTCTCTGCGAATGGGACTCTCCACTGCCAGAGCAGCTTCAACACGAGTGGAAGCAGTTCCACAACACGCTACACATTCTCGCTGAAGTCCAAGTTCCTCGATTCGTGTTTTCGACAGATGCTGCTGCTATTCAACTCCATTTCTTCGCCGATGCATCCTCCGTTGCGTATGGAGCTTGTTGTTTTGTCCGCACGGAATCGGCGGAAGGTGTACAAGTCCACCTGTTGACGTCGAAGTCAAAGGTCGCTCCGCTGTCCACGCATCACTCCATCGCCAGACTAGAGCTCTGTGCAGCACATTTGGCAACACAGCTATTTAAGAAAGTGGAAGCCTCGTTGAAGATCACCACTACTGCCTATTTTTGGTCCGATTCCAGCACTGTGCTTCAATGGCTGCGTGCCGCTCCAACCCGCTGGAAAACATTCGTCGCTAACCGCGTGTCGAAGATCCAGACCACCACAAACATAAATTACTGGAGGCACATAGCTGGTTCTGAAAACCCCGCCGACGATATTTCGCGTGGCCTCAACCCTACGGATATCATCAACTGTTCCCGTTGGTGGCACGGCCCTTCCTGGCTTTCATTGTTGCCTGAATGTTGGCCCAAGACCGTCATCGACCAGGAGAACTCCCCTGCAGCGTCCGAAGAAGGGCGCAAGGCACCGATTGTGGCAATGACTGCCGCACAAGCAGATTTCTGTGGAGATCTGTTTTCTCGCTATTCTCGCTACGACAAGTTACGTCGTGTGGTTGCATTCTGCGGCCGCTACATTCAACGATTGAAGAAGCGCATAGAGTTGCGCAGTTCCGGATCGTCTCTCCTTACGTTGATCATTAGTGACCGAATCAAAGAATCGTTCATCGCATCACTCACCACTTCCGAGCTCCAACACGCTGAACATTTGCTCTGCCGTTTAGCGCAGAAGGAAACATTTGCTGCGGAGTTATCGGACTCATGAAGGGCAAACCTGTCGCCAGGTCATCATCGCTAAGTGGCTGAAACCTTTCGTGGATGAAGACGGTACTCTTCGCGTCGGTGGTCGTCTGCATAACGCCGCACTATCCGTCGCAAACAAAAACCCGATCGTTCTGTCCGCCAAACATCCGCTGTCTGCTCTGCTGGCTAGCAGTCTTCACGTTAGTCTACTGCATGCAGGGCCACAACTCCTGCTGGCCACTCTCCGCCAGAAGTTCTGGATCCTTGGCGGCAGAAATCTAGTCAAGTCCGTCTATCACCAATGCCACACTTGTTTCCGATCCAAGCCCACTCTAGTCCAGCAGAGCACAGCCGATCTGCCGGTATCGCGAGTGTCGCCGACGCGTGCGTTTTCCGTTTGCGGTGTCGATTATTGTGGACCTTTTTATGTAAAGTCAGCAGTTAGAAACCGTGGTCCCACGAAAGTCTACGTGGCCATATTCGTCTGTTTTTCGACCAAGGCAGTCCACATCGAGCTTGTGAGTGACCTCACGACTCCAGCTTTCCTAGCTGCACTCCGTCGTCTAGTCGCCCGCAGAGGAAAGATCGTCGAACTTCATTCGGACAACGCAACTACCTTTAAAGGCGCTTCACATGCGCTCAATCGAGTCTACCGCATGTTGAAGACTGAAGCCGCCGATCGAAACCAAATATTTGACTGGTGCTCTGGAAACGAAATTGTCTGGAAATTCATTCCACCGCGAGCACCACACTTCGGAGGCCTCTGGGAGGCCGCAGTCAAATCGGCAAAGAACCACTTGCTGAAGGTAGTCGGTAATGTCAACCTTGCCTACGAGGATCTGCTGACCTTGTTGGCTCAAGTCGAGATGTGTCTCAATTCTCGACCTCTGACACCGATACCGGAGGACCCAAACGACCTAGACGTCCTGACCCCAGGACACTTTCTTATTGGCAGCAATCTCCAAGCTGTTCCGGAATCAAACTGGAAGGAGACCGCCGACAACCGTTTGGACCACTGGGATCTCACCCAGAAGCATCTGCAGCAGATCTGGTCGCGCTGGTACCCCGAGTACTTGCAACAGTTGCAATCCCGTGCGACTAAGGGTTGCAATCCGCCCGTCACCATCGAGGTCGGCACCATCGTCATTATCAAAGAAGACAACGTTCCGCCAGCAAACTGGCCGCTGGGGAAGATCATCAAGCTCCACCCCGGGAAGGATGGCATCGTCCGTGTGGTGACTCTCAAGACAGCGAATGCCAACGAGGTGGTGCGTGCCGTAGCTCGCATTGCCCTGCTTCCAACTCCGAGAGCTACATAACAGAAACCAGGTAGAGCAACCCTTTGTGGGAGAATTTGCTCGATGCTCACCTGCGTTTCTGCGAAGGTAATTGCAGGTCAATATTTTACCATTCCCGTAAGATCTACCTGGTCTTTTATTTGTTCCGGTAATCTACGACGTGCCATCTACCGTTCATCATCGCCTGAGGTACCTGGACATGAGTCGAGCCAACCGCAGGCAGCAGCGCCAGTGTGACCCATGAATGAATCCACATCATCCTGCACACGTTTGTAAATAATAGAATTAAGATGTTGAAACAATACTGTTTCAAGGTGGCCGGAATGTTGGAGATCTCTGTATAAAGTAGTTTTTAAGTTCAAGTGAATTCGATTTCCCATCCGACCCAACGCTACCCTTTTCAGTTGACTCGTCTAAAATAGAATAGAGAGCAAGAGAGTCTTTCGCACGACCGATATCGACCGATAGCCGATGGTCAATCATCTCCGCTGTGGATTGGAGTACATATCTGTAAAGCGAAATTGTAAATAAACGAGTACAATACTAAACGTTGAAGTGGACAGTACTACGGTCATTCGTTCCTTTTGACTATTTGATGACAAGTTCTTATAAGTGATCAGCTATAATCCAATCCTCTACTTGCGCGCTTTGTTGGTCGATTCGTGTGAACAGCAAAGTCCGCACACGGGACTTAGTGTATTCTTGGTGGCGTTTTTGGTGGAGTGCTTGGATCGCGGCACTCTTTTCGGGGCTAATAAATTAGCGAAGCAAGTCCTTCGACTAACCGGTAAGGCGTATCGCCAACACTCGCGTATTTGCCGATGCAGATTGTTCTTCAGTTCCGGATCGCGTTCCATACGGCGTTCTAGACATTCTAGCCGTCGCTTAGCCATCGAGAAACTATCAGGAAATTCCACCTGGTCCTTCTTCCAGAGCAATCCCGTCTCGAAGTGACCTTCCACTCTTCGAGTTGTGTTTTCCATAATGGTCAGCGCTCGTTGATCTTCCTCCGTAAGTGGAAGCTCCACTGGACCAGCTCCAGTTCCCTCAATGGCGAAGAAGTTTTTCACCGATTCATTAAGAGTCGTGTCGCAGGAGCACTCGCAAACATGGAAAATGTAGGACTCTCGGTTGCTGTTTCCCCGAGGCCCATAGACGCACCAACCCAGTCTGGTTTTTGCCGCAATCGGTGCAGACTCATCGCCTTCACGTACTTTCAGTGGTAGCGCCAGACGGAGGTTGTCTATACCGATGAGGATCCTCGGCACTGCATCTTGGTAGCTGGTGACCGGAATACCCTTAAGGTGCTTGTTTAGTTTCACC
Source organism: Aedes japonicus (assembly GCA_034211315.2). NCBI lineage: Eukaryota > Metazoa > Arthropoda > Insecta > Diptera > Culicidae > Aedes > Aedes japonicus. The sequence continues at coordinate 7,718 of JASCZW010012509.1, forward strand.
GCTTCTTCTAACTGGAAACTTTGACTAGGAAGACCAAGGCTGCTGACAGTCCTTGCATTTAGAAGCTTGTACCGCTTGTCCTGTCCAGTACCGGTGATCTCGATTGTAACCTGTTGAGAGTCCTTTTCTACGTGTAGTGTTCCCAGTCCACCGAAGGCACAAAGGTGAGGGGGTACCTTTCACCCCTAGCGACGTCATCAAGTCGTTTTCCACCAAAGTCAGGTCAGAGCCCTCGTCGAGAAAGGCGAACGTGTTGACTGAACCATGTATTCCGTGAAGAGTCACTGGGATGATCCGAAACAGCGTCGCAGATGTTGAACGACGATGTGTGTGGTTTTCAGCCATCTGAACAGTGGGTTCCGATGACTTCGGGGGGCCTCTCGAAGAGTGAAGGAGCGGATGGTGACGGTACTGGCAGCCTTCGATGTCGCAGAGTTTGCGCCCTCGGCATGCGCGTCGTCCATGACTGAATAAGCAGTTTTGGCACAGGCTCAACGCACGGACTCGTCTCCAGCGATCGTCAACAGGTAATTGCTTGAACGCATAACACTCGCGCACTCGATGTCCATTTTTCTGGCAGTTGAGGCAATCGAATTGCTTTGGTATTTCTCTCGGTTCACTCGATGAATCAACTTTTCTTCTAGAGGTTTCCGCCGCGTGGGAGTTAACGAACCCTTTACTCTTCGGATGGTCTCGAACGCTATTCCGCTTTGCTTCCGGTTCAAAGGTCACCACGCTAGTTGCATCCCTTACCACTGACGCCATATAGTCACCAAATGTTTTGAGATCGACTTGCTGAAACCCTCGCTTGTATCCCGCCCACATCATTCTTTGGTCCGCGGGAAGTTTTGCGACAAGTTCCTGAAGCAGCGACGGATTAGATAGGTGAGCGCGTTCATCCGTAGCTTCAATGTGGTCACACAATGCCTGTACTGCCATCCCGAAATCGATCAGCCCTTCTAATTTGTCGGACTTCGGAGCTGGTATTTCTCTCACCTTACGAAGCATCGCGTTGATCAATAACTCCGGACGTCCAAACCGCATTCGTAGAGTCTCGATGACATGTGGGACCGCTGCTGGCAGCACCAGTCGACTGCGCACCGTTTCGAGCGCGGGTCCGGATAAACACCGTTGAAGACGAAGCATGTTTTCACCATCGGAAAAACCACAGGCCTCAGTTGTGTAGCGGTAGTTCGAAATGAAAATCGGCCACTCCGCTGGATCACCGGTGAATCGAGGTAGATCTTTAGCCAGGGACTGTCTTGCTGCTAGTTGTTGCTGAGTTGGTCGAGCTGGATCTGGTTGGGAAATCACTTGGTTTCGTTGAACAATTTCAGACTGACGAGGGGGCAGAATCGAATTTATTACACCTGTCAGGGGACTTCGCATTTGTACACCGGTTGGATTTGGTTCGGGCAGAATGTTGTGCTGCATTGTATTACCCGGGTGCGCGAATAATTCTCGCAGTTGCTCACGGGAAGTTGTGGGAGGAGGTGTATTGATAATTCCCGGGCGCGCGTCAATTCGCGGCTGCTCGCGGGTATTTGTGTTGTCGGTCGTGGAGCAATAATTGAACATGTATTTGTTTGTATTTGCATCAGAAAAACTCAAGGCTTGACGCTTACCTGGGGGTTCACTTTCGGTCGGACGCATTTCAGAAGTTCCTACTGCTTCACTTACCGAGCGGTGGCCAGCTTGACTCACCGGCTCCTTCATTGGTGGAGCTTCTCTCACTGCACCGGCGGCTTGAGAATGACGATCAAGCTGTTTCCGATTGTCTTGCGGTTCTCTTGGCCGCATCCGACCCATTTTCGGGATTGTACCGGGTTGCTTTTCCATGCGCGACGGGTTCGTCGCTGCCTTTGGTACCTGATGCTGATGCGGGTTGCTCCCATCTAGATGTCGAACAGGTTTGTTTTCAGCTGCACTGGTCTGGAACCCTTCCAGAATACTCCTACACATTTCGAGTTGAATTTGTAGATCCGCTAGTTGTTCAGGTGTTGGATTGGCGCGATGTTCGCATTGCTCAACCTGGTTCCTGAGTTCCAACAAAGCGGCGTTGGGATCCTTTCTCGCTTTCAGCGCTTCGAGCGCACCGTACTTGATTCCAATGCTGTGAGCGGAATCGAAACTATAACCGGGGAAAATGGCATGGTATTTTTCGGCTGTTTCCTTGACACGTTACGCAGAAATCGTAAAACGAATGCTGTGGCTCGCTGTAGTCTTTCCCAAGAAGAGAACCGGTCGAAATCGATAGTAGGCTTAAGCACACTGTGATGCAGAATCGATGCACGAATTTCTTCGGTGGTGGCCCTTCGCATTCGTAGAGTCTCGATGACATGTGGGACCGCCCGGCTAGCTCAGTCGGTAGAGCATGAGACTCTTAATCTCAGGTTCGTGGGTTCGTGCCCCACGTTGGGCGCCAACTGTCGGCGCAGAAGCCGGCAAGCTGCCAACCGTGCCCATCGACCTTTATGATGCGAGGGCATCAGGCGTCAAAGCGGCGCCTTAGAACGTTGTGACAGATGTCATCGAGACAGGGACGACCTGTCAATAGGTGTTTCCGGAATATCCTTTGTCATTAGCAAGTCAAAGTAAAACAAAGATAGACGTGCAGTGAAAAATATATTTAAGTTAGAAGTAAAGTCCGTGAAAATTGACTGAGTTAGGGTCTAGTCCTGTGTCCGGTCCATTTATCTCCAGTTTATCCTGAAAAGAAATCAAGGTATATTCACATTAACACTTTAATTAAATAATTACTAAAAATAAATGTTTAGGCCTACGGAACAGACGAGGACAAAACTCCACAAGGGTGCACATGTGGAAAAGCCCACTAAATTATAGGTTAGGTAAAATCTAATGAGACATGTACTTACCATTGAAATTATTACAGTTGAAGCTTTTCGGAGAGGAGAGCTCTCAAAACTGGATCAATTTTTCATTGCGCCCTAACAACGGCAACACACCGAGTGGTGAGAAATCTGACAGCTCGCATGTTAAAGTATAGGACGAAACTTTTAAAATGCTTCTAATGAATTCAAATGAAATTTTAATTAAAATCGGTTTGTTGTATGATGGAAGCAAAATACAAAAAAATATTGAAGGCCCATACGAAAAGAAGTGTGAGGGGGAGGGGTTATAAATAGTCACTTTTTGCGTGACATATTTATTGGACGTTCCCTAATATAGGTTGCAGTGCGAACGAGGTTTAAAATATATTTGTTTGTAACAATATTTTTTCTCCGTGGCTTATTGTTTTGCTATTTTCAAGTGTAGATGGCGCTGTGCTATATTAGCTTTGGCCGATAAGGCACACCAAAAATTTACATTCTGGAGCTAAAATTCAGAAGAGTCTAACTGGAATAAAATAATGTGTATTTATAAATAATTAAGGAGTAAACGATTGTCAGAAAGGCACGGTACTTTTCATTATTTTATGTCAAGAAAGTTTTGTTGATTTCCACGGGAGTATAGGCTCTTTAATATCTATTTTTATTGTCATGCCTTTTGTGGCGAGATAAGCCTTTCTAACTTTTGACTCTAAAATTCATTCGTTAGTATTTATTTATGTTGTGTCAAAATCAGATGATCGAACGCACCCACACCACAAACGATGTGTATTGTGGACGTCATTGCACATCGAATGGTACAAAAAAGACGTCGAATTTCGTATCGTACGGCACTTGTAGGCGTTGCTATTTCGAGTAAGAAACTATAGAATGAATGATAAACGGATACCAATACAACTATATTATAGTGGATCTAAGGTAGATGAGGATGAGTAGAACATATTTCGCTTCTGAAAACTTCATACAAATGGTTTGGTCAACATGCCTATGAAAATGTATATTTTTACTCAAAGGAGCAAAGTTATCGTCAAAATCATGCAGACTGATTTAACGATGTTAGTAACAAAAATAAGTTCAGGAGTGCTCGGGATAATGAATATGTTATAGATCATCTCGCATACTCGGTCCGTGCGAATACAATAAAGGTATGAATTGTAGTTGAGGAAAGCTCCTTATATATTGTATGTGCATACCTATCCCACATAGTCAACATTATGTCTGCGAATAACAATGCTAACCATTTACCCTAGCTTAAAGCGGAAGGTAACACCGTATCATATTGTCGACAAGGGTGTTGAGGTGGATGGGGTGGTAAACAAACGAAACAAACCTTTGACTGTGATCCTGTACTGTAATCAGTGTCAGTTGATTTTCGTCGATAGCTTGCGGTGGTTATCATTTTTAGTCTTTGGTCTGGTGGCGCCTCGGGAAGATATAATTGTTCCAGAGTCGAGAACCTGTTTCGGTAATGTAAAGTGCTAATACTTTAGTGGGCAAATACATTGAGAAGAACGCACCGTTGCGCTTACGTGAATGTTTAGTTGAATTTTGTATTATAAACAAAAAAATTAAGAGTGCAAGTATAGAACTAATCAATCAAAATGAGCAAAGTCTTGAACGAGGTTTGTGATATGCTGGATACCTATACAGGACGAGACAAGGTACGTACGGGAGTTCCACGTAGCAGAGAATTACTTTCACTTCTCTATGTTATACTCGCCAGCCAGCCAAAACAATTCCAAGAGATCAAGTTCGATTGGTTGCGTATGTTGAGTGCTCATAAGAAGACCGGTTTCTTATTTCCGCGTAGACAAAAAAAGGCTCAACCTCTAACACTTTTTCTGACGTCTCATCATTGTCTTGTTTTTTTCAGATTGTAAGAACGCTATGTTACACCACAAAGTTGGCATCAGGGATGTATGCGAACAAAGATCCGGATTTCGCGAAGAAACTGGCCATCTTTAGTTCCAAAATGTCGCAAACGAGAGCTACGCTAAGGCTTCTGGACGATTTGCCTATGCTTAGCTATTCCCTAAGCTACGGAATAGGCAACAAGGTATTCAAAAACTAAAGATTATTCGATGCAGTCTGATTACAACAGATTTTTTTTTGTAGGAACCAGACAAGATTATGGGTCTAATAGGGTTCATCACCAACATAATTGACCACGTGTACTATCCAGTGGATAAAATCTGCTGGATGATTGAATACAAATTGCTCAATGTGGAAAACCCCTCCAAATGGGATACAGCAAATTCCATCTTTTGGGTGGCATCCATCTATCTTAACCTCATGAAGTAAGTATTTTCTGCCATTTTATCATTGTATATATTTAGCAGAGTCAGAATAATGAACATTGGGTGTTTATCTTAATCCTACTGATAAAATTTGCTGATTCAGATTGATTTATTCTTATCTCATAAAAAGCGGCAAGATACCGACTCTCAAAAGAACCTGCGAATTTATTAATTGACGCTAGGTTAGTGTATCTTATTTACCCATCATTTACGACATACGAATTCTAAACACACAAGTTGTGTCGAATAAACTGATGTTCTTCAGCATATTGTGAATTAGTGAATACAATGTGGAACTTTGACCAGTGTCCAAAAGTTTCATGTTGATAGGTATGTGCGGATATTTTTTTTTTTATCGATAATTCCCTTCCTTTGGAATTCATACCACGTGGGTGGGAGATATATGTTTTATTTATCATGTATCTTGACGTCTGGCATTGGTTCTGTGACCCGTTCATACACATGGTCAACAGTTATTGAAACTTAGGATTATAACTGGAGGTTGGTTTTGGATCATATTTGCGCCAAGATAAGTAGGCGGATATTGTTGCTAGATAAATTAAATACAATAAAATGGTACAAATGATAACAAATAACACAATTTCTTTGTATATTGGACATAAACGTTAACGAAAATTATCGGTCAATCCTGATTGAACTCATATAGGTACCATTTTATTTCTTTTTGATTCATTTTCAACTAAGATTGACTCGATTTGTTGTTTTTTACGCGACGGTGTGTATGCCCCATTTGTAACACGTTTCGGGTCGAGGTTTGCACTAACAACAAGGTTCGAGCATCGTATCTTGGAACTGGTTCAAACCTTAGTTCACAAACGGAAACGGATTTACTGTCGTATGCTCTTTGGCACATGCCTGTGTGTAGTGTATTCTACCGACCTCTGTGTTATAAATCTAATGCTCTAGCAGCACCCAACCCGGCGTTATGTATTGTCAGATTTGCATCGAATGCTGTAAAGATACAAACCACATTTATTAAGTGAATACTATTTGCAGCATTCTGAAACAAAAGCAGGGATCAAATTGGAAATCCCAGTTGTTGCATATGTTTTCTGCCCATACACCCTTTTCAAATGATTTGAGTAGCGTTTTTGTCATCTACTCGGTCCAACGATGAAACATTTTTGTTTTTGCAAATCTGGAGAAGACAGCTCAGAGCTATATGAATGGCCCAGTTGTCAACTGGAAGGCGTTCAAAGAATTGACTGGAGAAAGCAGGGATCTACGAGCCAACCCTTGGTTTGAAGTCCTCATTATCGTTAACTGCGGCTTGCACGTCGTACACAATTCCTTCGACAAACAGATTGACATGTGGATAATGTTTTGGCTGGCTTTGTTCAGTCTGTTCAAAAGCGTACCTCTTAGAAGATATGTGAGGTTTCGCACATGACTTACTTTTAATTTACTCTACTGGAATTCCTTAGGTGATCCTTTTGACTGAAGCATCGCTATTATGTATACAATAAATTTAAATGCTTTAAGAGCGCTACAAATGTTGCCTCATTAGAGAAGATTTGTGGACGATGTGAGGAAGCAGGAAGAAACTTATCCTAATTTTAAACGGAGCCCTTCGTCGGTATATCGATCAAAAGTGTTCGCTTTTGTCATCGAATCTTCAGCAATGGTCGAGTCCCTGGCCAAGGATGAAGGGTTTGACGATGATTCGTCAAGTGTCGATATAATCAATCTTCTGATTAATACTAGTAATTATAGCTGAGATATTTAAATTATTTAAGTTATTTTTTTTTTCGAAACTTGATTTATCATACCTTTAACATAGCTATAGAAACAGTTGCGCATGATTTAACTACAGCTGCCTATCACTATTGTTAGAGGGACCGCCAGGGCTTAAGTACGGGTCTATACTAACAATTCTAGCACTAACAAGACCCCGAAACCAACGTTCATCTGCTTAGATTAGTTATATTGTAGTTATGTATTATTACCGTGACCTGTCCTAATTCCGCGCAGCGCCTAACACCGCGCTTTCAACATAAAATAAGGAATATTTTGAGATTTTAATTGACTATTTTACGAACGATTACCGCAAATGTTAGAGAATATAACCAACTTCACTAAGGCATCACTATTTTGAGGTCTAGTCAAACGCGCACGAATTTAAAAGGTAAAATACAAATTCTTGCCATGAACTGCAATTTTTTTGCTCAGACTTAGCTGAGTGGTTATGGACGCGAAAAAGTTTAGTTTATTTTTCATTGAAAATCATGTAAAATAAAAAGTGAAACGAATCGATTATGTTGCTGCAGGTATGGATAATCGATTTAACATAAAATTCACTCCAATAATTTTAGTTTTCGTGCATTTTGTTATCAAAATCTTAACCACGGATTAAGGGCATCGCCAAATTTATGCTTTCCTAATTCCGTGTTTGAGTTTCTGTTCCAGAATGACTCTGAAAAAAACGAATTCAGTACACTGTTGATTGATTGCACAACGCTTAGACCTTGTAAGAAGTGCAGCCACCATCCGAGCTGCCTTTCGGATGTTTAATGTACCGGAAAACACGATCTGCGATCACATCAAAAACCGGCACACAAGTTTACATGGAGATTCGACAGTTCTTAGTCTTGAGGGTGAGAATCGTTTTGTCAAATGAACTGTTGACATGGCCAAAGCGGGATTCCCTGTAAACAACCAACACCTTTGAGCTAATGTATCTCAGTACCTAAGACAGATAAAAATCAGGAACCCATTCAAAAATGGAGTCCCAGGAAGAGTGGAATGCCGGTTTTGGAAACGCCATCCAACCGCTTCGCCAAGGGTGCCAAGCAATCTGCCTTAAAACAGAACCATCGTAACCGAGCAACAAGTGAGACGATGGTTTCAAGAAGTTTCTTCATTTATTAAATAAAGTCATTTGGAGGGACCAATGAAACATCCAAAGCAAACCTCGAATAGGGTAACGGGATGTAATGTTAGCCTAGCTCCTTGATTCGGCCTATGTACCAAATATGTCATTATTTCTTCGATAATCAACAAAATCATGTTGCTATCAGCATGACCGATTCATTTCAAAGCAATTGAAACATAATTAATCAATTTATAGTAGTTCACTTCCGCTCAGTTTTCGGTTTCCTTAACTTATTAGACACCATGACTTTACTGGTTAAGCTGAACAGATTCTCTATACCATCTTCGAATGATCTAAATTTGCCGAAATGGAACCTATAAACCGAATATTACAGCCAAGATGTACAAAATATAGTCACATGTTATAAACTAACAGGTCACATTGGTAATATAACAATGATTTAACAATCAAACGGTAGACCCAATGTTAGGGACATATTATTTTCTATGTTCCCAACTATGGCCTGTTGTATGAAAGCGTACTAAAAATGTTATTATTGGTAACATTTACAATACAAATGTTTGAGTTTCGGCTGAATGTTGCTCATATGGCTCATCTTAACACAAATTAAAGAAATAAAATCTGTGTAGAGTGAATTAAAATGTTTTGATTGTCGAATGACCGCTAAATCATTTGTAAAAATCACTTAAGTGTTTCTTAGCAGTTTAAGTATAGCTGGATTTGTGAAATTGTTTGGGGTATATGGGTAGAGCGAATACAGCTGGTAACGCCTTAAATCAGAAAATCAGGAAAAAAAACCCGTATGAAGATTGCATTTTATAAAAAATCAATCGAATGGGACGAACTTGCATCCATGATTAGACCCAATCTGGTACCCATAAACCGATATAACATCCATATCCCTCGAATGTTTCTGACTTTATAAAACGAGTTGTGTAGCTTTTCGGGACACATACTACCTGATAGCTTACCCGACCAAAAGGGAATAACAAAATTATTTCTAGTTCTGTTATTCAGTTACACTGTTTTTATAACAGAGATTGTTAGAATTTAGATCGCGGATGTTGTTAAAATAACAGAAATTGTAACAAAAAATCTTCTAGAGGTAACAAAATTATAGCAAATTATGATATGGATATAACATAAACAGAACAAACTTTAAAACAGTTTTGTTACGATGTAGCAAAATGATATCAGCTAGTGTTAGAATTCATTTATTTATTCACGCAAATTGTGTCTCCTAGGCATTATATCTCAATTTGTTATAAGTATGTTATACAATCATTCAGATGAAAACGTCTTAAACAAATTTATATCATAATCAGTTAGTCGTAACAAGGTTTGTTATAATTTTGTTGTATTTATGTTATACCCTCCTGGTCGGGTATTAATCGTATCTTAGGAAGTGTATTGCTAGTTAAATTTTGTTTCCAGCTCAAATAGTTTATGAGTTACAATGAAAAATGTAATCGTTTGTTGCATATTAGGCTGAGTCAAGGGACACATACCCTATTTATAATCTTTAATAAAAGAAACAGAAGTGATGTGGATAGTGGGAAATTTTGAATTAATGTTCAATATTTACATATTTTTTTGATAAATAAAGTTCTGGAAACTATGCTTAGTTTTGTAATGGCGCTGTAATGACGAGCCCGGAGAGAATCTCTCAATTGTAGATACGCCCTAATGAAAAAAAACCCTAGTTATCATCTCGTTGTTTCTTCCAATCATGCTTAATTCCGATGTTTCTTCATTTCACATCCGTTGAACAGTACTGAATAGCCATTTCGTTTTGATAATATCACTTTTTAATGACTATATATCTGTTTCTTTTTTGGTATACTGGAGTCAACAGAAAAGCTAGATTTGTATCATCGAATTTATCTCTGCAGACACTTGAGAAGTGGCAAATGTTTTCAAAATTGTAATCAACAGTAAGTGGATGAGATCGAAAAGCAAGTTGGATGACAGTAACTTGCGGTACCAGTGCAACAACAACCAATAGGAGAAGAAAACAGATGAGAACTAATTCATTGTTGGACTTATCATTATCTACAAATGTACTAATCTGCAAACTATTATTCGAGTTTCGTTCTGCAGCAATCAAACGCTCTCTCTCTCTTGCTTCACTTTCTGCCTCCTACTATTCCTTCACTATGACTATCCCCTATTTTCAACAGCCTCTTACTATCCGGTATCTTAAGACCCCTGTGGTTATTATTCTGTGAACCAAATCTATACTTCTACCCTGGTACTGTGTGGACAGTGATTGTCATCACTGGAGACCTGGCCCTATGACCCCCTTCTGTGCTTGAAAATGAAAATGAAAAATGAAATGAATCTTCAGCAATGGTCGAGTCGTTTCGCAGACCCGCTATCGCGAAAATTGTTCAGCAAGTCCAAGGCAAAGCAAAATGCTTTTTTAATCAATATTATTGAGATTTTCAGCGTCAAGCTGGTTCATCTACCAGACGTGTTTTGTGTGACTTATGACTGTAGCAACGCAGTGAGCGAGCGAGCACTGGTGAGCAGTAGTACTCCAGAAGGTTGGCGCAGATGGCTGTTTGAGGCCGATACTCAGTCAACCTCGCTGCGAAAGAGGCTGCTTAAGCCAGCCTATGAGTTGATGAGAAAAAAGCCATACGTGACAAAAACTTTCCTGATTTGCTGATTTACTGATGTATGAATGTAGTTACCAAGACAGGCTATATCAAATAGTCAAGAAGGTTGTGGTGCGAACGTTTAGTGTGTGAATTAGATTTGGAAGGAAACCATTTCGACCACTCTTTAAACAATCAAGCGATCTAGATTGTACATTGCTTCGTAGTCCTACGTCAACTTTGCGTACAAACCCATTGGTGACTGTTTCCTTCTAGTTTTGTAATTTTGTTCTTGTTATTAGTCTAAGTTTTCAAGGTTGAAAATGCCAAATACCGAAAATTTGAAAGTGAAAAAAAAAAAACAGATTGTGGAAGTTACCGGATGGGTGTTAATTCCGACCCTTAAATTAATTTAGTGTTGATATATGGTTAAGGTTCTGACCGTCTTTCTATTTATATCTCTCCTTTGGCTGAATTCTTTGTTCTCTTCTGACATGGTTAATATACATCTACTTCGATTCTTTGTTTTTGTTTTTAATTTTCTTTTGTCATGTTACTAGTTGATTATCGTTATCAATAAAATACTATAGTATTAACGCTTAGCAGTGAGCCATATAATGCATTAGCACTGCCCGATCATCCTCATCCTCTTGTACGGAACTAAATTCCTCTGCCAGTCGTTCAATCTTTGAGCGAGTCTGCTTGCTCATTTTGTGCTGCCTGAATCCAGCTTGTTTTTCTGAGACGTCTTCCAGCGGCCGTTTGATATCCGTGCTATCACTGAAGAAAGAATTATGTCCACATTGTGTGCCGTGTAGCTGGTACCACGCCTTTCTATGCGAGTCATGCTGCACATACTGCACTTTTGGATCAGCTTTCGTTCGCATTTCAGGTGCCGTCAAAAGTGGTGCTTCTTCAGCAGACATCCTCCTTCCACCTGCGTCCGTCTGAATAAAGAAGTTGTCTCCGTTGCTTTTCCGGTTCATGCGTGGACCAGCATCACTGTCCGCGAAGGTTCGCGGAGTCGGCTTCTGCCAGTCGAGCCACCTTGCTCTTTGCGCGCCTCGTGTTCTTGTGCGCGTTGCGTTCGTTTCATTTCGAGAGTTTCGTTCGAAATTATTTCCACTGGGCTATCGTTCTGAACGTTCCGGTGACCTTGCCCAGACCATCATCATTCATTGCTTCAACTGGTGCAGATTTCGGCGATTAGTTCGCCTTCTCGTCGCGTCGTTGTTACCATCTACCACTCCGCCGTAAATAGTACGCAACGCTTGCCGTTGCCGTAGAACTACGGTCGCGTTGTTCATCCTCTGAAATTATTGCGTCATGGCGTGTAGACACGTGTAATGCCTATAATCAATAGCGTCTTGTAGATGCTTTCAACTTTGTAGTTCGGCAAACTTTTTCGACCTTAGCGTCCTTCGGAGGTCCATAGTAGGCAGCGGCTGCCAGCGAGAATGCGCCTTTGTACTTCTCTGCAGGAATTGTCTTTATTTCGGCGGTTCACTAGTGAGCCGAGATGCGTCATCTGCCGCCTCGATTTGAACTCGTGGTGGAGGCTGTCATGCACAGCCAGTTCGAAGCGAGTTTCAGACTGCTTCCATAACCGTAAATTTGAAAGAGTTCAACGCCAAATAACAATAGAGCAACGAGCTAGCTGGCAAATCCATCAGTTAACATGATATGCCAGTATGCTATCTCAGTAACGTTAAAACGTCTGTCATCAATATCGGATGGCCTATGACGCTAAGTTGTCGACTCATTTTGTTCTTGCTTCAACGTGTGTCATGTGCTAGCATGTGTCTTCATCAAGGCCTCCTTTTTCTCTTTCAGTCACGAGCCTAATCGTCGAACTGAAGCCGTGATGCTTGTTCAGCCGTCGTTCCAAAGTTGCGATGCCGCGATGTCAGCCTCGTCTGCACGGCTAAAGAGTTGGACATTCATCCTGACAGATCGATCCTCGTGTCTCCCGAGCTGTACAGCAATCAGTTTTGGCCTAGGCTATAAATAGCACTGATCTGAAGGGCTGGACCAGCCCACGAAGCAACAAGTGTCGCCATAATAGAGCATCTAATCTGATACAACACTGTTCAAGTGATTATTTGTAAGGCAGTACTAAATAATACGAAAAACAGGCACTTTTCTTGTCTGTCACGTCTACGTCGTTTCCGATTAACTATTTTGCAATGTCGATCTAAAAATGCTAAAACTATGTTTCTTCATATTAAGATTAATAATAAAAATTAACAGAACTCGCATTGTCTTGACTGGATCACCGTCATCAATCGCTTTCATGAAGTGTACGGGGAACCTATTCTCTCCATATACACGCATGCCGTGATAGTAATGTTTGCACCATTAAACTTAATGTCTACATTTGAACTTTTGCTTCAACCTGATTTTTTTGTTTTAAAAAAGAGATGTTTTGAGAAGTCTAAACTATGTTAATCATCGATCAGGGTTTCAACTTGCTGCAGTTACAGCCTCTACGCACTTACAGATACTTGGTCAGCAGAGTCATTGCAGCCTTAGGATCCATTTCTCTGCCGGTTCAGGTCAATCGTTTGTCTGAGGCGCGCTGTGCATCGGGTGTGCGTTTGAGTTTTGGTCTTCATGATGCGCCATACTGAGTAATCCGGCGGGTTCAAGATCAGGAACTGGATGGCGGTCACATATCCTTTGCCCAGAACAGCAGATGTTCCACTGCAGCTTCACTTCTGAGTGCCAATTTTGAAGGTGTGCCAGCACGGTGCCCGACATTGTCGGACATACATTGTTTGCTTCGCTGGTACTTGCTGCTCTTTGAGTCCACGAAGAGTATACTTGCTTAACGTCCCGATGTGGTACCTCCGTGTATACTTTTGCGCCTCGCGTGAAACGTTGACCACCGGCGATCGCTTCCTCGTCTGAGCGAACTATTTTCTCAATGGAGCATCTTTTCAGAGTTTTGCAAGGACCAGTAGTCTACTAGGGGTCGCATCTGAAGAGGCCGATGGGTGCGACGCAGCAATTCAAGCCCAATTCGACCGTTATTTGCAGGCTCGTTTTTTATGAACTTAGCTGAAAGAAACACGTTCTTCTTCAAATGGGAGCCTTTTCTGCAGGCGTAAATTTCAGCGGTTCAAGCCATCCAACAAGCCAGATTGTAATGAGTGCTGTTGATTGTTGACGTTGCGTGTTCTAAGTAGTCAATGAATAAAATTCCATGCGCATCCCAAAATACAGAGGCCGTTCCCTTCCCAGCCGAGTGTTTGAGTCTTTGGACTGACACTGGGTGAAAGCTTGCTCTGCCTGAACGCCATCAACGAGCTACCGGTTTGATTCGGAGTGTAGTGGTGAACCCATGTTTCGTCCAGCGTTGTTATGTATCCCGATGCAAAACGCACACCTATTTCCCGTGAGACATGTCAAGCAGCTCTTTTGAATCACGTCAGACTTGTTGTTGTTTGCTCTGGTGATGAGCCGTTGACCTCGTTGAGGAAAAAGCTCTCGTGCCCAAATGTTCTTGTGTGAGTGGCGTAAAAATACTGCCTTTTGACACCTTCAAGGCGTCCAGCTATCTCTTGCAACTTCACTTTGCGATTGCCCATTCCATCGATTTTCAGGGGTTTTCCAATATTTTCCGGAATAACTGCCACATTTGGCGGACCAGGGCGTTCAGCATCCTTCGGTGGTCCGTGCGACCACGCTTAGAAATCGGAAAACCATCGTTTGATGGTCGAGTTTCGAGTGAGGCAGGTCCAGGATAACATTTCCAAACCAGGCTTGGAAGCGGAACGATTGTTTTTCTCGTCAAAAAGCAATAGTGTATCAACGGACGGCATTGCTTAGAATCCATCGTTTTAAGAATCGCAAAAAGTAGCGTCATTTAAGCCACTGCAACTCGATGGTTGATACCTGACCCGTGCTGTGAAATTTTTGACGGTAAATCTTTTTGAAAGGTTGTTTATTTTTCGAAAAAATCTATATGGATATTTATTTAGTGGCGCCCATCTGGTAGTTAGGTCTGGAAGGACTTGTTTGCCGAGTGAGCTAAAGCAGTTATTTATTGAAAAAGTGAGCCCATTCGTCTAGCTCATTCTTTTGCTTGCGTGGCAAGGACTATTAATGTGCAGTTGCAAAAAATCTCTGATCGTTAAACCCTAATTCCTGGGGATTACTGCAGCTACGGCGATTTCATATTTCTGGAATGTAGCCAACATCGAAACTATCTGCGGTGATCGATTCTCGTAATACTGCTGAGTTTTCCCGGCAAAATCATTAAACTGAGGAAGTCGGTCAGCGAAGATAGTTGTTGCCTGGCTTTAATATTCGTTGGATTGTTATTCGTTCGTGTGCTATAGTGATGTCTCCATCTCCCCCTCAAAAGCAGAACAAATCACGCAGCTCCACGAACGATGGAACCAACTTGCATAAGCGCACATCCAGCAAACCGGAAAGGCTGAGTCAAGGTGTGGCGTTTGAATGGTTGCAGTAATTCTCACATGTGCGATTACATGATACAAAAGTTGTCTTCACACAGCCAAGCCGTGCAGATGCTAACACGATCAAGCAACTGAGATGGAACTGATCTATCCTGAGGCTTTCGTTGGATTTGGTGCACGCGCTGGGTATTACTCTCCCTAAAGGTGACGCTTACGGGGAGGGAAGTTCGAATCTCTGCATGCAGGTCATTGGAACGGCTATGTTATTTCGTTGGGCTGTATCAGTACTTTGAAAGAAAAAATCAGTGGCTAAAAAGTTCTTCCAGTCGATTGAAGGTGTGAGAAGTGTTTGGGACGATTACAATGAATAAATCGTGTGCGCCCTTACGGCAACGGCAGCAAATCAGTTTAGTGTATCGTTCCAAGTTGGAGTAAAACGCCACCAACGCATTATTTATGGAAGAGTAAGCGTAAGATCAAATTCTTGTGGTTAGCTCACCTGCTTTAAAATATAAGATGTTAAGTTGAGAAATTTTAGGTTTTTATATTGGGACAAAATTTAATTGTTCATTAGAGCTGCAGGATCAGTTTAGTATCTTTTGATAGATTTTGTATATAAAAGCAATCAATAGAAATTCTAAGTCAATCAAGAGGTCCACACAGATTTTATTTTCTTGCATCTGGCTAATGCCAAATACCTGCACGTATCTAAAGGGTTTCTGAAGACTTTTGAAATCCCATTGGTGGAAGTTCCGGAGCTTAAGTGGGTGAGAAACTTGTTCTGGTCATCTCATTATGTGAGCCATTTCGTTGTGGGTTATTCTACTGCGCTAAAATAGTGCTAAATATTGTCAGTAATTGTCTTTGAGGTCTATATACTTGAAATATTGTATCATGATGATTGAAGAAGTGTCAGAAGTGTTCGGATGTATGTAAGTCTTACGTAGTTCATCAGATTGTGTTTGCCGCTTTGCCGCTGGTCACAGTTTAGATTGGAAGTAGTGTACGTGGTTTGTTGAAAAATTCGGTGGGGTTTATACTCACGATGGATCTGATCTTCAGCAGACCTACGCTAAACCGAATGTGTTACATTAATGTGTTCAATGTATCGACCAAGAGCAGGCTCTCAGCCGAGTTTATTGCTGACACATTGTAAGCTGACTCGGGTACCACATCGATATTCAGCCGCTCGCGGCTCTCCCAACGATCGCTTCCCCGGTGATTGATTTCAGGCTGTCAGATCCTGCCAGACATAGCGATGTTTTGCCCATGTGGTATTTCTTGATGAACGATCTACCACCGCCACGTCGCTGATTCGCTGGAGCGTCGGATTAACGCATCGTTAATGCTGCCGCCGCCACTGGTCGTGCCTGCAACGCTCAGAAACAGGTGGTGGCCAGCTTGCGCTTCCTGACATGTACCGTTCATGTTCGCCAGGTGCTTTTCACTGTTGGCCCAGCTGGACGGCTGACGCTCCCGGCGAGCGGGCTCCTGGCGATGCAGGCACTTTTTTTCAGGTCGTCCTCTTCAGCATCCTTTGGAGCTTCTTGTCGCTCTGGCTCGTCGGTCGTCCGGAATCAGGAGTTTCTTTCCCGATGCACCTGATTGTTTGTTTAATAGTGCCAAGATGTGTAAATGCTCGGAACGAGGCGTATCCGGCGTCCACAGAAGTGCCACGCGATTCTCCGGTTCCCGGCACGGTGCCGGGTGCTTTTCTTTGAACGCGCACACTTCTGAACAGGTTGCTGCACTGCTTTGCGCCATCACGGTTAGAGTTCTGACCGGTAGAGCTGTGAAATTTTGGCTGCTGGCTCTGCGGGTTGCCATGGTTGATGCTTTACTGGCTCTGGATAGGTTTGAACTCAGCTGCGGTGAAAGCAAACCCATGAAAAGCAGCAGTTTTTGTCCAACTCTCTTCTTGAAACGCCAATGCTGGAGTTGTTGTTGTAATACAACGTTGAATCAGTATAGAGTAAGTTAAGTATGCTGGAGCAATTCTATTGTTCGGTTTTTAGGAGTCCTGGTTATCCTGGTTTCCAATGATGATTTTGATAATTGAATACAAAATTATGGTTTATTAATTCAGGGTTACCAAGTAATTTGCGAAAAATTTACAACTTACATGAAAAAGTGTCCGGAAATCTATCGAGAAATGATTAACTTATCAGCGTTTGGTTTGCCGTTTTCCGCTACGATCGCCATTTTTAAAATTTCCGATCGCAGCAAGCGTTTACTGCCAGAACGGATTGGGTTTTCGTTTGCTGTCATCGTTTTTCTCTGGTTTTGAGGCTCAAAGTGATGTTGCATGCTAATCAATTCAATTTTGCATATAATGTTTATCCAATGCAACAATTGTGCGAGAAACAACGAAGAAGAGGCCAACGTTTTAATGTGGCTTTGGAAAAAGACTGCAAGTCAAACGACTGCTAGGATCGGACTTGTTGATATCCAGAGAAGACAGCTTTTGGCAGATTTGCGCTGTCAGGATGGTTGCAGGACCGAGGAGGCATTCAGATAAGTACTTTTATAGAATGGTTGTCTTGTACAAGCACAGTGAAGGGGTAGATCTTGCTAGAGAAAATCAATCAGTGTCCATCTTAACATTCAAATCACACCTGTTTTAATCATTACTGGCATCCAAAGGCTTGCTAAATTGAATGGTCAACTATATGAGGTTATTCCGAGAGTCAGCCCAACCTACTTAGGGGTGGGGAATGTCGCCTGCAGTGACGTGACTCTTCTGGGTAAATCAAATAGAGCCGCGTCACCAGGTGACGCATTGCTTCACCGAGTGGATGGCGTCGCTTCGACTTGCCGGAATAACCCTTTATGTTAACTTGCACAGCGGCAGTTCGGGTAGTGACAGTTTTCACTTTGACGTCAAGGATAGAACTATGTTTTCAATATTTAATACGTCTGTATATAAATATAATCCCATTTACCAAATGTGGCGAGTAAGCATCCGGGTTTTGTTGTTAATACAAAATAACTTCGAAGTGGATATAATATACGAGAGGTTGTAAAATTGGTTCTTAGAGCAGCAACTTGGTAGCTACTGGACTAAATCTGTCTGATGAGAACAGCTTTTTTTCTCATATGCGTCCATCGAACCATTTTGAAAGACCACGGTGAAGACGCAATCGAGATTTTCAGACGATTGAGGGTGGTAAGTTCTCACCGAAGCGTGGAATGGAACAGGTGGTTGTCTATTTTGTTTTTACATCTGGTTTGAACCTGCATAAAATTATAATTTAATCTTATTATGAATTATGCATATGATCACATCACTTATCAAGGTGTGAATCTGGTCCATCGAGCCTACCCTATTATTACAGAAAACCCTCCTTCCCTGTGACCTGTGCAGTATGCAGAGAGGTAAACACGGTCATAACAGCATGAGTCCTACCTTTCTTTCTACCCCCACCTGATTGCAAGGACATTGGCAGGCGCCGTTATGGATTATTAAAGAAATTGATCAAACGTGTACAGTGAAGTGCCGGTTACTCCCAGCCTATTCAGTTGATTTATTGTGCAATTTCACTCATTCTAATCAATCACGGAAACAGCAACTATTGATACGTGCAGTCAGTCAAGCTAAGCTACGGTCTCGCCACATTTCTCAAATTTCCATTTGACTTACACTATTCTGCGCTTTCTGGTTGGTCCAGTAAACTTTAAAAATGATTTGTCCTTAATTCTAACGAACTACATTATCTCTATATATATGTCTTCAAATGTAACATTGCGACAATGCATTCAAAGAGTGTGATATGGTTCATCTGATTGAAATTTCTCATCATAGAGAGTTTGTGATGGAGCTGCTTTGATCATTCCAATTCGATCGTTTATTCAGTTTTTTTCAGGTGTGATGAAATGTTTTCTTTATTGTGATTGTCTGCTATTTTTTGTTCTTATGAAGAATTTTCGTTTCGGCATCGAAATCCACTCCATTCAGTCATGTATGGTTCGTGCATACACGTTCTATTTTCCATCATGCAGAAGGCATACATTCTGCAACGAGCTGACCTGTGTATAATTGTATGAATAATTTATTCCTGTTTACTCTGAAGTATTGAATTAAAACAAAACTTGAGAACACCACTCTTCATATGTGTATACGGTAAAAAATTCTTATGTTTGTTGTAGCTTGTTTTTATTTTTGCAGCAAAATATTATTGTCATACATCCTTTGCCCTCTAGCTATTGTTACTGTTTGTGTTTCGGTTAGATTGAGTTTTAATGATAGTTTGATAGTGGTACTGGGTTTTGGCTTCTCATTCAACAGGAGTTTGATAGTTCAAGTTTTACTGTGTCAATTCGTTTACGTATTTCCGGTTATTACGTCTAGTAGTTGAGTACTCTTGTTCTGCGATTATGGCGCTTGTTCGGCTATATATGAATGAATATAAATAGTTTCTTGTATATTCTTTGCATTTGATTATCAATGACTGAAACACGTCTGTTTGTTCTTCTCATCTCGCTTTCACCAGTGATACACGCTTTTTAAATAACATTACGTTTAGTATTTGTTGTATTCCATTCTTGTCTATTGGTCCTACGAGATTTGTCCCCTTTTCTGTGCATTCATTCCCCTTTTATGATTTCAGCAATAAGCAGATTGAAATATGGTAAAATAATGGAACGTGATTATATCGTACTTTTACTCGGTCATAACGTTCAATGTATGATAGCTGCTAGTAGCGACCAAGTTAACTTCAAACTGGTTATATTGCTTTCAAGTATAAAATATAATCTGTTCTATCTCAAATTATAGTAAATGTAATGATTGAGCAGTCAGTGTTGGGGTAGCATAATTCCAGCACTGCAATTATCAATTACTATTCTGATTGCATCATTACCCCCCACCTAGTAAAATGGGTTAAACATTATGAAATTTTCCTTTTTAAAACAATCTACATTAATTATTAGCACCACAAACAAAGAAACAAAAAGTGGAAATCTTATAAAACTTTTTTTTGTGCTGTAATTCTACAACGGTACGTACTGATAAAAAATAAATAAATTATTGCACAGTAATGTTCAAACATCCACATTCTGCAGTACAACTGCTTGTGATATTCAAAAGTTCTCGTATTGTTAATCAAGTTTAAAACTAAACATAAATAGAATGGTTTGAAATCTCTAATTTAACAGTAGTTCATGATAAAGCTATACAGGATGATACATATTCGGGATTATGGTAAATAAAACGTCTTCTTTCAAAGCGGCAAACAATAAAACATAAATGTGATGTTTTTAATGAAACAAACATTTTAGTCCGAATAACGTTATTTTTCATTAAGTCGCTTTTAAGTTATCAAATCACTGCAATAACTTCAATGTTGATACAAATTTTTATGCTTCTTTTGGTGATGATTAAGTCAAAATGCATACTTTCTCTATATTCTCGTAATTTTAGTAGTCAGTTAAAAAAATGGGGATGAATACCAATCATTTTGTAGATTCAGCCTATCGATTTTCGAAAGTATTTTTTGTACTGCTTCTTAAAATCTATTT
>JASCZW010012510.1:0-28246 GCA_034211315.2 Aedes japonicus
TCCAAAGATCAAACCGGCAAGACGTTCTATACTCTTAGTTGGGTGTGCTTAAGAATTCAACTAATTAAATGGCTAGATTCTTATTAGTTCTCAACTAGCCGGCAATAAGTATCGTTTAGTTTAGGCTTCCCAGATTAAAGCCAACAAAAATGATTATAAATTAATATCTTTGAAAATGAAATTTGTGTTTTAGTAGATTTTTTTCCAGTAAATGATATCTCAAAATCCACCAGCTGTACCCAACTTTCGTCTTTGAACCAGTTTTAGAAAATCAATTAAACTTAATAGATGAAATATATTTCAAGCAGAAACCATATTTTTTTCATAAAATTTGGATATATATTTTATAAATTGAAAATCATTTCATTACACTATCGAATTTATTCTTAAAATGTTTTGATGATTCTAACATTACTTGAAAATAATAAAAACAAAATATTAAGTTCACAATGCTTTCAATAGAAACTTTTGTGGAGTATAATTTTGACGTCAACGGTAGCGACAAAGTACGTTAATACCCTTAACTTTGGTTTGGTAGAAGTTTACTACCTTTGTTTCTGAACCAAGAATTTTTCTTTGAATTATTTTATCTTTTCTTCTATAAAACCTATCATCGAGGGCCACCATCTGATGATTCCTTTATAGGAAGTGTTACATACTTTTTACTATACAAGGTTCCGCAATTGAAATTATGGAGATCGCAGTTGACTCTGGTAGCAAGTGGAAGTGTTTTCATTAGCTGTCAATTTTATTTTTCGTAAATTTATTTGTCGCGAGTGAAACTGCGATAGATTCAATGACATCAGCCATTAAAATGGATCCCGACGAAACAAATAATGCTTATGGTTATTTTGAAGATGAAATGCTTATAATTGCCGATTTATATTTAACTACCGAAGAGCTAACGGTTGAGTGAAGGTAATTGCAACTAAGGTTTGAGTGAAGGTAATTGCAACTGACTTTGAGGGTCCCGTTATACAAATCAACAATGATGCTCAAAGAGTATCGTAAGATTTTGCTCTGGGAACACATATTTTCCTGAAAACAGGTCAGAAAAATAAAATGATTGGCCGATCGTCTGAGCAGCTGACGCCGTCGCCGCATGGAAGGGGACACGTCTATTTTCTCGTTTCGCCCATGTCATTCTTACGTCGTACGCCGTTTTGCGTCCTATGAATTATTCTACCGCAAAAACGCAACGCAATAACGTCAATTTAAATATTTGGGCGTCATCTAGTCCAATTAGTCCAGATACAGTGTCTTATTTGTGAGAGGCCTCCAAAATATTATTTTTCCACTATATCTTTTTCTAGAGGTTTTTCACATTTTATCAAATGTTCTAAACGTTTTTTAAGAATTCAATTATAAACATATCATTGTAGAAAAAAATTGTATTTTTTCATATATACAAGATCAATGTCATAGCACTTCTAGGAATGTCAATTATTGTTTTCAATTAATTAACGTCTTTATTTAATTTCATTATTCACATAGAGTACTACATTATGTTATTCTGTTTTGAACTGTGATTAGCTATGAACACAATAGCATCGAAAAAATGAGCTTTGGGTACTTTAATCAAACAATTGACTTGTTTTGCAATAATACTTCAAAAAAATATTTACGTCTAGGCGTATGAGTAACTTTTTCGAATATGTCAAAACTTATATATTAAAAGACAACTTCTCCAAAGACACGCTATCACTATTATTACCCTTTCACATTTTGCAAACCTCACCAATAGGTTTTTAATTAAAAGTCAGACCAAGGCCGGTGTGACCTCTGTTGAACACAGAAGTTGTCTACATTCTAATCGGTCCATGGCTGTACCTCGTCAGCCACGCTGTCTGGGAAGAGTTCGCAGGTCACCTCCCAAGTAACACACTACAGTCATATTTAGTAGTAGTAACTTGATTATGACTTAGTAAGTAATATTTTTGTTATCCCAACCGCATGGCAACAAGTGTGCTACTAGGGCTTCTACTTGATCGATCCACCTTGCTCGTTGGGTTCCTCTTCTTCTTATACCCGTCGGTTCGTTTTCGAGAACTATTTTCACAGGGCTGTCGTCCGACATTCTTACGATATGCCCAGCTCATCGTAGTCGACCGATTTAACTTATGTGTACGATGGGAAGTTCTTCCAGCAACTGATGCAATTTGTGCTTCATTTGCCTCTTCCACGTTCCGTCTTTCATCTGCATTCCACCGTAGATCGCACGCAGTACCTTCCGTTCAAAGAAACCAAGGACCCGTTGGTCCTCCTCTAGCAATGTCCATGTTTTGTGGCCGTAGAGAACGACCGGTCTAATGAATGTCTTGTAGATGGTCAATTATGTAGTTCGGCGAACTTTGTTCGATCTTAGCGGCCTTCGGAGTCCAAAGTAGGCACGATTGCCAACTATAATGCGCCTTTGGTGTGAGCGTCGGAGTGGTACGAATTGCAGTTAGAAAATATGGAGAACAAAGTTCGTTTGAAGAGGCACCGAAAAGTGGATGGAAATCCGGTCCTCTGAGTCCTGCTATTGACAAGAAGAACAGTCATGCCTATAATCAGAAACCATCAGCTTTCGTTCGAGATATGGGGAAAAAGATAGGGACCTCGACGACTAACGTGATGCGTGCAAAAGAGCGACTTGGAGTCAATACATACCGAAAGTAGAAGAAACCCAGAAGGAACTCAAATCAGGCCACGCCTGTGAAACCGAGAGCCCGGAAGCTATATGATAGATATAATTTTGTGTTGATATTGGACTATAAAACCCTTCCCGGACCACAATAATTCACGCTAGAACAGGAACATTCCCGAAACGGAGAAGGCAATTTTCACCGAAAAATTTCACAAGAAGGGTATGGTATGGCAGGCAATATGTCCGAAAAAACATCCGTTTCTGTTTTCATGAACAAAAAAACATGAAATTAACTCCTCCATGATTGAAATGACAGATGCGAGTCATGAACTCAGGAAATGTTATTTTGCCTCTCATTTAAAGTTGTGTAATCAGCTTCAATAATCGACAATCTATTCCAAAAAAACAATAGCATAGTAAATCCACCAAGTACTATCACAGCACTTTACTTCAACACTAGGTTTGTATCCTGCCAGTAGATTTATTTTTTTGTTCTCTTTAGAATCGATTAAATAGATATGTCAGATTTATGAATAAAGTTTTCAGTATTAGGGATTCCGCTCATAGTTTTAACCCGATTGAGTCATGATTTCATTGCCGCCGCAAAATAGTTCATGATATCAAGAATATTGTTCATGGTGTATATTCATAACACGAAATCACAACATATTCATGAAATCATGACCATTATTCTTATATTGAAAAACAAATTATCTCCCGCGTAAACATCCAGATATACATCAGGGAATGCCTCCAGGAGCATTTATTGCCGATGATGAAGCAGCATGATGGCCCAGTCTTATTTTTAACTGATTTGGCATCATGCCATTACGCTAAGTACGGACATGAATCTGCCAAATTGCCCGGAGGCTCGGCCAATCGAGACATTCTGGGCTTTTTGACCAAAGAAAATCTACGGAAATTAGTAAAACCAGCGGATGACATTGAAATTTTTTAAAAGGATCGGACTAAAGTTGTGAAAATGGTGGGGATTTTGATTGAAGAAGAGTGAAATGTTATGTTTAACACCAGTGCTGATATAATTTTCCGAAAAAACTAATGTGTATTGAAAAAAAAAACCAATTCCATATATCTTGAGGGTGTGCTTATAATTTCTGAAACAGTCTATAATTCACATTGCACAGTGACATAATCAATGAGCGTTGATTTCGCTCGCTGCTGAAAATAATGGATACAAATCAATAAATCGAGCCCTATATTTCCGAAGTCTTGTGGAATATCTTTTCAGTTTCTACAACCCAGCGAAATCAATTTAATGCCCAGCAAGACAAAAAAGTCAAGAACACCGTAATGCACTTTTTTCCTCCCAGCATGTCAATTTACTACTGACAGCGGAACGAGCTCTCCAGTTTATCCTGTAAGTTGTCTTCCGTTTGGAATAAAAATGAGAAATTGCCACACCTCCATCCATTATTCATGGGACAGCCGTTGCATAACCATTCGAACATCGCACACGACATGGGGGCGGGTCGGAGGAGAGAACGCTTTGCAACGACCTTCCCCTGTCTGTCAATCTACCTGTCTCCGACGTACATCTTACTTCACTGACACATCTAACGCCGCCTAAAGCTTGACGTTCAGCTTCCCCCAGAGGGATGAAGATATGAACATCTAAATGTGGTGGCGGCCGAACAGCAGAAACGATCCTCGCACACCGCTGAGCCACCCCGTCATTATTATGTGCAACGGGAATTGATGATGAACGTTAAATTATATGCTATTCGCGATACGTGCCCGGAATTACACGTGGCTTTTTGCTGTATGGTGCTAGTTGCAAAAGTGATTGGGCAAAGGATTCGCATTTCGCAATAGTCGTATAGAGAAAGGGGGCGAGCATCAAGGATCAACGAGGTTTTCCCCGTTCGCACGCTCCAATAAACGCTGATACGTTGCTGGATTGCTGCTGGCTTGGCGTTGGTTGGTTTCCTCCTGTGACGGGTGCATTTGCTGCGAAAAGGTGTAGCTTTCATGGCAGCAGAGATGCCAGGCGAGAGTGCCTCGCACACGTTTTCCGAGCGTACAAATATTGCAGAGAAAAGATTGGAGCATAATTGACTGTGATTGGATAAATATGCGAGGATGTTATTTTTCCTCTGTTTGCTTGCTACCCCTTTGCGAATTCAGGAAAACCAGACGGTAATCGGCTACACAGAAATTCAGTGCAGACGAGCATCGGAATGAGGAGTGGTTAAGGCTTGGGATTGGGAGTTGCAGCCTCTTTGATGATGGTGAGTAATGGAATACGTCCACATTGCTTCGCACGCTTCTGGAGAACGTTCTGGAGTTATTGGATGCTGAGGGATGATGTTGGTTCCGTTCAACGTCACCTTGGTAAAATGAAATTTATTATCAAAGTTACTTGGTGGCTTACCAGATGTTATGACAAACGATGTATTTTGTATAATATCTAATTATTGACAAATAGTTGATTGATTCCATTTGCTACGATGATTGTTAAACTTAGGCATTCTCAAGTGTTATGAAAGTTTGAGTTAATATAAACTTAATAGATAATTACTTTTGTTTCGATTTAAAGCAACTGTTACAATAATGTACACAAAATTAAGTCGCTTGGCTTGAATAAGGCTGAGTTATAGCTGACCCGGCATAATAATTGGTGATAAAAAATATCTACGTCTGTAATTTGCTATGCTCTGACCAGTGGTGGTAAATGTACATTTTTGGAAAACAGTCACCTGGTACGAAAATTTGAGACCCAGATACCACCAACAGTTTTCAGGTAAAGGACAATAGAATAGCGTCATAAATCTGAGTCACAACTTTTTTTAAATCATCAGTTGGCGGCAGGAGTACTGTTTCATTGCTTGTAGAAAACAGTACAAGAATGTCATGACATTTTCTTCCATCACGAAATACTTTTGATTGTGTTCAATTTGATTGTTATAAAAAATGTAAAATGTTATGGGAATAATCTCGAAACACAGCTCGTTTACCACCGATGGCTTCGCCATTGTTTCTGTGATGAAAATGGGAGGCAGGTTAAATCAAATTTATATTTCTTTACATCTCCACAAACTCTGACAATATAATACTTTTACTCGGAAGCAAGTCAAATTGAAGTTTCATTGTCCATAAGGATCGATATGTTTAATTTGATCAGCAGTAAAACGATTTTGGACCCGCTTTACCGTAATATTTTGATTTACGCTGTGGTGTTCAATGCTGTTCAAATGCGAATATTTAGAACAACACCAAGTGAATGTGGCCAACAAATTCAAGGCCAAAAGTCCTGTTTCGCTTCAAAAGGTTTCATGACGTTCTGAAGAATTTTCCTCTCGTACCGCTTTGACACCTTGATTGCACTCTACGGAAAACAGGCAAATGTTGCAGCACTGTGCAGGCTTAGGCAATTTTCCATTCCTTTGCGATTTTCGTATCCGACCATATATTTTAACCAGAGTTAGTTTTCATCTTGTTTGATCTATTACGGTTCAATTTAAAAGAACATGAACTCATAAGAAAAATGCTAAAGATTTCAAGGAAAAAACTTTGTAAACAAATCTCTGTATTCCTGAGCCGACCACTAAGAGTGCTGCGCCGAACAAAAAGAAGCGTCCCAATTCTTAATAGACCGTGCTTTATGCCATAGAAGTACTCGTATTGCGGTCTCTCAGTTTAATTTTTTGCTGAGCTTTTTTTTCAACTGCTATAAAGATTGTACTCGAAAAAAATGCAACAAACAAAAATGATCTCAAAAAAATATTTTAAGTCTTTATTGAAAAATTTAAAAAATCTAATAAAACTCTCAGGGCATAAATAAACACTCATTAGCTATGTTTTTGCAAAGTTGTTTTTGCAACTTCCTGTCCTAGGCTAAATCCCACACTTTGAACTTAGCGCTTGCCATAACATCCTATGCAACTTTTGCGCAATCTTTCTTAAACACTTTCATCAACCTTTTCTTCGAATCCTTGTCATTTTTCCTTGTTTCCCGGAAGTTTTCCCTTCAAAAGTGCCAAATTTTTTTCTTTTGTGCGAACTTCTGGTGAGTTTGACGGATTTGCCTTCCTAGCATAGCATAGCATAGCATAGCATTGGTGGAGCTACGTGAATGGAGCTACGATGAAGAATAATTCGTTGAAGACATTGCATGTCCCCATGAAACGAAACCAGCTACTGACACGTTTCTTCACGCAATAATCTTCGCGAAGACACTCCTAGATTTCTCACCTGGCCACGTCCATGCAACCGTTGGAGCTATGGAGAATTTGGTATCTACCTTAAGAAGACACGGGGAACCTACGTAGCCTTCAAAGGAAAAGGAAAATCAATAATCGGAGAGAATAGTTAAATAAACTAGCGGTCCCGATTCCTATTCATGAGTCGATAGGTAGGGTCCAGATGGTGGACTCGTCTTCCTGGCGTTGGTGATTGTCACAATGTGAGGAAAGAGACCAACGTGAAAAAAATAAATAAAAAAAGTTAAATAGACTGCCCTGTTTGGTGTACAGAACAAAAATTCATTTAAACATGGTCATTGGGAATATTTATTCTAAGAAAGTTATGTGATGCTCAATTTCTCTTCAAACGGTTGGGACTAAAGCATTAATTTTAATCGAAGCCGCAAAGAGACTGATCCAGAGAGTATGAGCATAACAAGAAAGTTATGTTATTTTAAGTATTAATAATTTT
Source organism: Aedes japonicus (assembly GCA_034211315.2). Lineage (NCBI taxonomy): Eukaryota > Metazoa > Arthropoda > Insecta > Diptera > Culicidae > Aedes > Aedes japonicus. The sequence continues at coordinate 7,304 of JASCZW010012510.1, forward strand.
ATTTGGCAAATCATATTTATGTTTGTGTTTTATATGATATTTTACTGTCGTTTAATCAAAATATTCAATCATAGCCAAGACTCCTAATTTTTCCTCGAACATGATCCATTAGCTTCTGCACAGTGGTACTTCCCACCATTTTTACCACTTTTGACCAATCTTTATTAAATTTTTGGATGTCGTCTGCTGGTTTTATGAATTTTCGAAGCTTTGCTTTGGTTAAAGCCCAAAAATTCTCGATTGGCCGTGCCTCCGAGCAGTTCGGCGGATTCATGTCTTTCGGCACGGAACATACATTTTGACTTTTGTACCATTCTATAGTGTCCTTTGCCGTGAAATGACGCCAAATCAGGCCAAAACACTACTTCGTGCTGCCTGATCATTGGCAATAATCGCTTCTGGAGACATTCCTTAACGTATTTCTGAGTGTTCATCGTCTCCGTTGTGATGTATGGACTAGATGTTTTACCACACTCGCATATTGCCTGCCAAACCATAACCTTCTTACCGAAATTTTGCCGGTAAAAATTGCCTTCTCCGTTTCAGGGATGTCTTTGTCTTCGCTTACAGTATAAAATTGTGGTCCGGGAAGCGTTTTGTAATCTAGTTTTACATACGTTTCATCGTCCATTATTATACACCTAGAATGTCTACACAATAACGAATCGTAGAGTTTGCGGGCCCGTGGTTTCACGGACGCGGCCTGTTTTGGGTTCCTTTTGGGTTTTTTCTGCTTCCGGTATGTTTTTAGCCCAAGTATTCATTTGGCACGCATGACGTTACTCGACGAGGTCCCTAGTTTTTTCGCAACATCCCGAACGGAAGTTGCTGGTTTTCGCTTGAAGGCATCCCTGATCTTTTTATCGATATCCGGACTAACAGGACCGCACTTCTGACCACTCTTCGGTGCATCTTCAAACGTACACTGTTCTCTATATTTTCGAATCGCAGATCGTACCGCTCCGACGCTTACACCCTCTTCCTTGACCAATTTTCTTCAGAAGAGTGCGCTCACAGTGCACCATTTATGCACGATACTTTTTCGTTGTTCCGAAGTAAGACTGCGCATTTTGACACAAAACTGAGCACTTTTTTGATGCTGTCATTCAGAAATGTGCAAACAAAAGGACGCAGCCAAAACATGTTGAAATATTTCATTATATTCAAAGTGACCGTTAAAATATGGTGTGCTCATACTTTCAGGAACAGTCGTTATGGCTTATGGTTATAGCCTCATTACTTGCTCTCTGAAAAGAGAATAATGTCTGAAAATGCCCTCGCCATCTAGCGGCTGTGACTCTAGCATTAATTAATTTATGTCCTTGCTTTGTACGGCTCATGTTTAATGTGCCATTACACACTCTCTGGAAATAGAACATCTTAAAATGGAAATGCCTCACCCAATTCTTCCTGCGAACTATTCCCGGAAGGCATACATACACACTTTTTCTTCACCAGTAAAAGCTGTTTCTTAGCGTTCTGCTATGCACATCGGTTGCCAATTTTAGCTCGCCTGGAATCCGCATACGATCCAAATATTGTTTTGGCTCTTATAATTTTCTCAAGGGTGGAACAATTTGACCATTTGACACTACGAAAACTCGGCCACGTCAAAAAAACCAACTAAAAACACGAAAAATCGGAAGTTATTTAAAAAAAATTTCGGGAGAAATAATATTTGCTGTGATCATCGATCAAGGCACACTTAGTTCTTTTTGAGTTTGGTACAAACCTAATATCGTTGGCTTCGCACCGGTTTCGCGTAATAGCACGATGCGCAGATCCGGCCAGCACAGAGTGTCACCTTCGTGGGATCGGAGGTAGGGCAGCAGGTGCTTCTGGGGGCATTCTACTTTATATATTTGGATGTTAGTGGTGCGGTCGTTATGTACGACTTGCTGAATTTACCGCATTCACAGATCACCTAACACACCGAGTACTTCTTGGCACATTTGTCGATCTTCTTCTTCCGGAACATCTCCAGAACACTTGCTGGCATGACTTGCCGACGAAAAACTCCAGGCAGGCGTTCCGCTAGCCGCTGGATTGTTTGGGTCTCTTTGAACGATTTTACCACACAGGACACGGTCGAATTGTCGATTCCCAACGTGATCCACCTGTGGGATTGACCTGTTGCCGAAGTTGTTTTTTTTTAAATCACTTCTTGCTTGGAAGCCATATAGTTAACTACTAGGCAGATTGTAATGAAGTTTTGAACATGTAAATATTACAATTGAAACTAATTTTACTCAAAATTTTATCATACTTTTACCCATGCAGGTATATTAAAGATTGTACTCGAAAATAAAGCAATACTTTCTTTTGTATATAGAAAGTGTTGCGTTATTTTCGAGTACAATCTTTAATATAATTTTTTTCGGTGAGTACAGCAGAATATCCTATTCTGGCTGCCTTAATTATGGAGTATTTTCATGATGAAAAGACGGCCCCTCTTATATGAAACTCAATTGTATGCTGTATTTGATGTATCTTTAAACCTCTAATTTGAAACCTAAATTAACAAATACTGTCACACTCAAAATTGCGTTCCGAACGCTATGTTTACAAAAACTTCTGGACTATGTTTGGCTATCTCAAATCTAATCCCTTAAAGCGGTGATAACTAGTCGCTTGACTGAGTACTGGGATATGAAAGCCTTAAATTTACATGATCGATGTTATAATAGCATCCGACATATATTTAACGCAGTCGGTTCCACACGTCACGACAGGTCACATGTTTAAATTTGATCTCTTCAAGTATTCTTCGGTAATTTCTTCAGTTCGCGCAATCTCTAGGAGGCTAGAGTTAACACATAAGTAACAAACTAAACGAACTCAAACTCTTCAGCATACCATTTCACACTCCGTTGTTGATGAAACGGTACAGTCTAAAGCTTGCTTCAGATAGAATTGGAACAAAAACAATTGCCTGTATTTCAGTTATTCATTATTGAATTCAAGATCTTTTTTTATACAAATGTAGCGTTTTCTTCATACTTTTAAGAAAAAATACGGATAAAATTATTCGTCACGGTTTCGAAGGAATTCCCGAATTTTTCCTGTAACATGGCTCATTAGGCGGCGCACACTTCTTCGTCCATCGTTTTAGCTATCTTATTCCACCAGGCCTTCATCTGATTGATGTCTTTGACAACCTTTCCCTATGCCTTGAGTCTCTTCTTCATGATTGCCCAGTATTTCTCAATAGGGCGGAACTGAGGGCAGTTGGGTGGGTTAAGGTTTTTCGGAACAACCTGGACCCCTTTCTCTGCATACCATTCTTGAACGACTTTGTTGCTTGCCAAATCTTGCCAAAACATTACGGGATGGTCGTGGGATCGAATGAACGGCAAAATTTGTTTTTGGAGACACTCTTTTTGGTATAGTTCCGACGTCATTGTCTTATTTGTAACGAAAACTTTCGTTTTTTTGCCACAGCTGCAAATGCCCTGCCAAATCATGAATTTTCGTGCAAATTTGTCGGCAAAAACGAATTTAAATTTGGCTGGAACATCCCCCCGAGCCGTTGCCAAGTAAAATTTTTGACCTGGGATTTGCCCGAAGTCAGCCTTGACATAGATTTCATCGTCCATCAGAAGACACCCGTCGAACTTGGTCAGCACCTGGTCGTATAGCGTCCGAGCACGGATTTTGGCCACACTATTCTGTTTTATGGTCAAATTTGGCTGTTTGCTAGCTCGATACGACTTGATTCCTTCCCGGAGTCGAGTTCTCCTCACGGTTCTATGGAAAGCACCGAATTTTCTGGCCAAATCACGGTCCGACAGATTGGGATTCCTCTTAATCGTCTTTAAAATCTTACCACGCAGTTTCCGGTGGACAGTTCCACTCCGACGATTGGCTTGAGGCTTCCGAATCGTCGTCAATGTTTCCTTATACCGTTTGATAACGCGCCATACGGTATTTCTGGGCAATTTCAGCTGTTTAGCTAGCCTAGATGCAGACCACAATGGATTTTCCAAATAACTGTGCACAATTTTTTCCCTTCTTTCGGCTTCCATGTTGATTGTTTACAAAGTACAGTCGATTTGCGGAATGTCAAAAATACATACGTGAAGCTGACAAACTTCCCGACACGTGGGCGCCAAATCCGTCCACCAGGAGCGCCACAATATGAGCAAAAGTTTGTTCCAATTCTAAATGAAGCAAGCCTTAGCACGGCTTACATGTGGTTCTTGTCGAACAGAAATTCTCCCAACTTGGGTGCGCTCTACTTCATCTTGCTGAGGGTTGGGATCTTCACTGCCCATTTACGCTGGACCTGCTGCTGCTCATCCAGATATTCTCCGGTCAAGTACTCAGCAAAGTGGAAGTCGTTGATGCCTTCTTCGCAAGCCTTGATTACTCCGTGGATGCTGTGGGTTACTTCTTCCTCCTTCTTCAAAGCGAAACGCAGGGCAGTTTCACCATAAGTTCCGGGTGGCACTTGGAAGCTGTAGTCTAGGTTGGAGGTTGATTTGTCTACGGGCCCCTGTACACGCATCAGCGAATACTCGATAAGCTTAATGCCATGCTCGCGCTCTTCCCCAGCGGAATGCAAGAAGAATTTTTCGAATCCACGTAGGTTAATCTTTTCCTGGGCAAAATGAGCCGAAAACTTCAGGTAGACGGTCAACGCATCGAACTCCTTGTTGATCTGTTTATGCAGTGAGGTACTGATCGTCAACATTGTTCCATTCATAGTCATCGGATCCAGTATGTTCCCCTGCTTGTGCCGTTTCCTGTTATATGGACAGGAAGGCTACAGCGATGGCTCCCACTCCAAAGAAGATCGACTTCATCATGGCTTGTAACGCACTACGGTTTTTTGTTCTTTTACAAAGTTAATTACATAGTACCAGCTTCACTAGCTTTCGAACTATGTCAACCTTTAAACAAACTGGTACAGAAGGAGACTTGGTGGTTGCGATGGAATAACAGGACCTTAAACTCACGTTTGAGTTGCTTCCACCACTTTCGGTGTCCAGTAATTGTCTGATAGATTACAAAACGACTTCTCATGCAATAAAAAATGCAATACAAATAATGCATTAACTATATAATTTAAGATGCAATTAAATCTGCAGGATTGAGAGGAATTAAGAAGCATTTTAATTTGCGTTTACATTAGCAAATGGCAAATGTCGTTTTGTTTTCTTCGGCTCATTCTACGTCATGTCATGTAAGCTATATTTCAGAACAGACGCAAATTTTTGTATAAATGCCGTTCCTTTTATTGTCATCTAAGGGCCAATTTCTACACCTCCACTTAACTCCTAAGCGGTGCTTACCCATACGCTTAAACATGGTTTAAGCTCTAAGCGGAGGTGAAGAAATTGGTCCTAAGTAGACTTAAATTTACAAGCTTTTTTCTACAAGATCTACAACGAGATGACACGTTTGGAGGGATCGCTTTTGCTAGTAATAAATCGTACATGAGTGTTTAAATAGACATTGTAACATACATTTAAAAAACACGAACAAGAGAAGGTATTCTAAATTAACGCAAAAAAACATTGGAAATAAAGTCTGTATCCGCACTAATCCGGATACCTCAAAACATAAATAAAACATAAATTTCGCATTAAATTTCCGTCGTAGTTTTGTATTTCAGATTCATGAGATGTGTTTTAACAATTCGTGAAGACAAAACATAGTTATTCGGTATTTGCATAAAATTTTCTAACTATGCGCTTAGCTCCGTCCATTAGGGTTTGTCAGAAATCGTAGAAGCCATCTTTGTCCAAATTTGCTGGAAGTGTTGGATGCCTTTGATTCCTTGCTTCTTTTCAGAAATCTTCCGCTTCATCAGAGCCCAATATCTCTGGATTGGTCGTAGCTCTGGGCAATTTGGCGGGTTTGAGGTTTTTGGTACAATGTTCACTTGATTTGCTTGGTACCACTTCATAACAGTTTTAGCAAAGTGACATGATGCCAAAAATGGCCAGAACAAAAGTTTTTCTTTGTGACATTTGATGAAGGGTAGCAATCGCTTCTGCAGACACTCTTTCTGATAGATCTCCTTGTTGATTGTCCCTTTAGTGACGAAAGATTTACTCTTTTTGCCACACGTGCAAATTGCTTATCACACAAGGTATTTTTTGGGAAATTTCGATGCCTGCTTCGTTCTGAAATGCTCAGCTGTAGCATTTCTGGCCATAGCAAAATAAAATGCCAGCCCTGGGCTGCTTGAAATCTTCCAGGATATAAGTTTCATCGTCCATAACAACGCATGAAAACTTCGTCAAATATTCGCAGTACAAACGTCGAGCTCGTGATTTTGCTGCCAAGTTCTGTTTGTCGTTGCGACTTGGAACTGCTTTTACTTTATACGACTTAAGTCCCAAATGTTGTTTTGATTTTTGGACAAAACCAGGCGACATCCCTATTTTACGATTCACCGTTCGAATGGAGAGATTTGGGTTTTTAGTTAATATCCTTTTCACCTTTCGGTCCATGACAGGATCAGCGCGTCCAATGTTTTTATCACTTCTTGGTTTCCTCTCCACCATCAAACGTTCCCAAAATGATTTGAGCACATTGTGAATAGTGGGATTTAGGCAAATCCAATGTTTTTGCAAGGTCTTGTATTGACAAGTCAGGATTTGCCGTGCGCCCGTACAAAATTCACTCGCGCACTTATTTTTCTTTTGAAATTTTTTGAAATTTTGCATTCCTACGTGTAATATTTCAAAAGTTACAATGATTTGAAGGTGTCCGGATTAATGTGGATACAGACCTTAACATTACTCGCACAAAGGATCTTGCAAAAGAGATTTTTTGCTGAACTTTTGGAACAAGATTATGATTACAGAAGCCGCGAGTAGAAAATTGTAGTGATTAGGAGCTAACTTTTCAACAATCAGAGATGGCGTGGCAAAAAAGCTATACAAGATAAGAGTTCAAATCCCAAATGCTTGGCAAATATACATTTTGACTGGGGAGAGATTCTTTTCGTATTTTTCGTTTTATAATGCGATCTTTGCAGTTTTTACGTTGTATAAGAGAATGAAATAACGTTATATGAATATTGAATGATTATTTTTAGTTATTGATTAGCAGTATTTTCAACTTTGTTATAACAAGCTGTGTTGCTTGGGTACAGAGATAAAAGGAAACATTGAATTTTGTGCATTATCTAATGCACATAAGGGGAATGCTAGATTTGGCAAAAAAATATGGAGTATTTCATGTAAATTTAAGCCAGATAACGCCTTAATCTAGCCTGTTGAATAAAAGATTGCAACATTGTTGTATGGCTCATAAAAGATTCCAAACAATTTCGTTGCTTGAGCCTCCTTTGGCTTGGAGTTAAAGGAGGGAAATTTTACGTGCCTTTAATAATTCTGTGTAGTCTTTTCGTTAATGAAACCTGAAGTGTTTTCATAATTTTTTAACAAACCTTCAATTTCTGATAAAGCTGCAAACCAAAAAGGCGGCGCATCCTAAGCTATGCCTGCTGCGATTCACTATGGTAATGTTGAATCACATTTCGTATGAAAATAATAATTGGTACGTAGGTATTAAATTAACAGATGAAACAATTATCACTTTCGGTTGAAATGTGAAGTGTGACCCTCATTCATAAAATGGTCCATGCAAATTCATCTTTATTCTTGTAGAACAGTTTAATTCCAGCCCTTCTGTGGCTCTCATGTTGGCATCCCTTTGTTTTACCTCAAAATCCTTGTTTACCTTCCCTTGCATTGCAAATTGTTCGCACCCTTGTTTCGTAATCCATTTTAAACAGACAAAAAAAAAAGATAACCGAAACCATCATGTTCTCTACGGTATGAAGCAACGAGTTCGACCAGCAACTGTATGATGACCGCAGCTCAGTGTTTGTTCAACACACCGCACACACCCTGAAAACGGAAGGACTCATCAACCTTGCTAGTTCCGATGAGATCCAAATTGGGGTACGTTTTTTTCGGTCTTTTTTTTTGTTTACTTTTTTTTATTTTGGTTGATGCTATCCCAAACTTTTTCTCTCCCATTCACCACTCGGAGCGATGAGATTGCTCTTCCAGTCCAGTGAATGCAGTCACCATGGTTTTGGTTGGACCTTGCGCGAAATTGTACTGCTGGAAATGTGATAACACAATTAATTAATTTGAATTCATTTGTTAGCTTGGTTCCGCCGCCGATCGGTTGGTTGGTTAGTTCTTGCGGACGAGAAACGGACAAGTGTTTGTGTATTTATGTGAGTTGGCAGACGAGAACCGAACTGCTGCTGGTGATTTCAAATTGAATTTGCGCAACGTAAATGATTTCAGTTTATAATGTTTATGTTTATTATGATAATGAATGGTGCGTGGGTGACCTCCGGTTTTGGTGTGAAGCTGGAGTGCTGCTTTAATTGCATATCAGCCATGAGTGGGGGAAAAAGAGAAAAAACAAGCTGGCCGCTTTTGTGATTAATATAGATACTTATTGAAATTTATTTGCCGTTAACCTCGTGCATTCGAGTTTGCAAAATTGGTGCGAATTCTGAAAATTAATTGATTGAAATTATTAACAATTCATTGTTTCCCAACACCAGGGTAGAATCTTGACGGAAATTATATTAAACGAGCTTTAATTTCGTTTAGCAGTTGTTCTTTTTATATAAAGGCTCAAATCGAATTAACAAGAGGAATTGCTCTGATGTCGGTCTATCGATAAAAATCGCCTGTCCGTTTTTTTTTTCTCAAAAAGTGATGTGTCATATAGACAGTACCCGTCCATATTTTCGCCATTTTGGGGAACACTTCCAGTTGCATAATGTTCAGCCGAATTCTTCTCAGATGCAGGGGCGACTACAAGTTCTCTTGCAAGAACTTGTTCAATAGACGTTCGAGTGAAAAATTAGGTCAACACTGTTGGAGTGTCCACTCTAGACTGTCCACTTCGAAGCCAAGTCATCGGATGTACCGATAACGATAAGAAATTTTGTTCTGGAATGATTCCAAGAATTTTAACACCCGTATTGTTAGGGTACAATTCAGATAATTTTCTGGCCATCCGTGGGCCCAACCTGCTCCAGAATGACTGTTCCAGGATCAAGTCACCGGATTATCATTTGGCAATCACACACATTTCTGTGTATTCATTAAACAGTTTTTGTATCATTATTGTTGTTTTATCTATTGAAATATTTATAGGTTTCCCATTTTCGGAACACAGTTTCGGAAATCCAGGTTTTCCAGGGTTGAATGATGTCTATAGACAATTTAGAGAAAGCGGTTATGTTTTTGAATCCAAAACAGCTAAAAGATTCTAAATCGGTTGGATATTTTCTTAGTAATGGTCATTTTAGTTCCGTATTTAAAAACGTCCCCCCCCCCTTCCTCAGCTTAGCCCTCTTTATTACCATTCTAGATGATATGTTGAAATTATTACGTATAAAACACGTGTTTTATGCAACACACTTGATTTTAACTCACCCCTTTAAATATTGAACTTGGATTATATAAAATGGACCCTCCTGAATGAATTACCAGCTCAATTTTTTTAACATGTATGATTGAGAAGTAACACCCGTTTTACATTCACAAAACTTAGAGCTTTTAAGAAAATTATGATTTTTCAATAGGGATTATGGAATTGAAGGTTCTATTTCAGCTATGCGGTCTTTATTGAGACTGCATAGCAAAAGCCAGAGCGTCAACTTCATGATAATGATGTGTTCTTGTTCTGAAAAGTTGGGTTTTGAAGCTGCCCTTTGATTGTTGGGATTGGGTTTTATGTAATGGGTCTCCATGAATCCATTGATGCTCACAGAGTTATTCAGTTAGTCAGTCAGTCAGTCAAACAGTCAGTCAGTCAGTCAGTCAGTCAATCAGGGGGCACCAAGCATTGTGAGGACGCGTCGAGTGGATTAACGACCGCCCCTCTGCGAATTAAGGTGGTGCGAGCTCGGATTCCCCAGCGCCCACCTCACCCAGGAGTGCCAACATGAATAACGGCATACTGGTCATAGCATCGAATAAGGATACGACATTGGTCAACGGATTGGACATGACGCGCAGTCGAGCTATTCTGCTTCCTCAGAATGGAAGAGTGACACCTTCTAGAAATTGCAAGTGTGCTAATGGTGCGTCTGTCCCCGTCCCGGTAAAACCTCAGCAGGTCTTCGGATACGTTTGAAGCTTGTTACCTTAAGTGGTGGATAGTATGTTCAGATGTTATATTTCTCAATTACGCTGCTCCTGCTCTGAACACGGTCCCCATGTTCAACGTGAAAAATAAAAATAAAGAATTAAAGAAAAAAAAAACAAAAAATTAAATGACAATGGCAAAACGCTAGACAACGGAGACGGAGGTGCGATAGTGTTTCCAAGATGCTGAAAGCTAAAGACGTCACAAGTTCCGAACTTGGAGGCCATTGGATGTACCAGCACCAGCACCTGAACCAGCTGCTCATCCCGCAACGCAGCAGTAGCACAACTCGAGGGGACAGTGTTGGGAAAAAAACGCGATGGAGGTAGTCAAAACCCGGATCGACGAACTCTGAGGACAGCCAAAAGGCAACGGAAAAGACTACGGTTGATGCAATGCAGTACGTAAAGGAACCCCGAAAAGTCTCTTGTTGAACAAGCGATAGTTAGAGCTCTCTTACAGGAGACTGTGATTGAGTGCAAGGGTCTTGCGGGTAGGCGATCTTGGAGATGCAAAACAATCCAGTTGAGGAAGGCTGTTGCACAAGCTGTTGGACTCAGGTCGAGTTAAAGTTGGGTGGTCGGTGTGCTCACTGAGAGTCGTCATTGTTTCTAGTGGTTTTGGTCACCAGGCGAGGAACTGCAAAGGTCCTAGTAGATCTGATATGTGCAGGAAATGCCGGGAGAAGGGTCATTTTGCAAGAGACTGCACAAAGCAACCGATATGCATGACTTGCAAAAAGAAGGACGGAAACGACCATATGATGGGGGACTACAGGTACCCTGTATGTAAAAAGGCAACAGCAGGTCGGTAGAAATAGAGGTAACCCAAATAAACCTCAATCATTGTGACATTGCACAGCAACTGTTGTGGCAGTCAACAACAGAAACAAAGTGTGACGTATCGTGTTCCTCCCGATAGCAAAAATTGGGTAACAGGTAGAGTGGTGATGGCTGCGATACAACTGATGGGCAGATTTCCCATCCAGGATGTAGTGCCCAGTTCATGCACAGGGTTCGTGATCGCCAAAATTAACGTGATCTTTGTATGCAACTGCTAAACACCCCCAAAGTGGACCATGGAGCAGTTCCACCAGATGCTGGATGCACTGACTGAAAAGCTCATCGGAAGAAGACTGGTCGTCATCCGAGGAGACTTCAATGCTTGGGTTGTGGAGTGGGGCAGCAGATGTACCAACGCAAGAGAGTGCAGCCTGCTAGAAGCTCCGGCACACCGGGAAGTTACACTCTCAAACGTAGATTCCATCAACACTTTTTGCAAGGCGGTCATGAATCCGTCATCGATGTAACCTTCTGTAGTCCCTCGCTGATGACAAATATTAACTGGAGAGTGCGTGAGGAGTATAACCATAGCGACCATCTGGCGAACCGGTAAAGCATCGGCCAGCGAAATCCTGTCGCAATACGAAGGACAAATAGTTGCAAGCGGAAGTGAAAGACGAAGGTATTCGACAAGGAGCTCGTTGTTGAGGTACTTTGGCTCAACAACGAGCAATCCAACCAAAACGCGGAAGAACCGACGAATACGTTAGTAAGGACATGTGACGCAACTATACCGAGGAAACTGTAGCCGAGGAACAAGCAACGCCCAGCTTGCTGGTGGAATGAGCCACTCAGCATCTTTGTCTCAGAGCTAGAAGACGTTTCCAGAGAGCTAAAACCGCAGCAGATAGAGAGGTACATTGGGAGGGGTTCCAAGCGGCCAGGACCGAATAAAAACGAGAGATAAGACTGAGCACGACAAACTGCTACAAGAAGCTGTGCCGGGCCGCTGATGTTAACCCCTGAAGGACGAGTACCGTATTGTCATGGCGAAGATCAAAGGCCCATCAATGACTACAGAGCTATGTCCAGCAAAACTGAAGGTTATCGTAGATGGACTAGTCCCGAAGCACGAGTCAACGACGTGACCACGTACACCGTACAGCGAGGAAATAAGAAGCAACGTTGAGGATATGCAACTGTCGAAGGTTGGGTGAAAGGGCTGAAGTTGAACAAGGCACCTGGACCGGATGGAATCCCTAACGTGGCTCTGAAAGTGGCAATTCTGGCATTCCCAGAAATTTTTAGGGATGTGCCACAGAAATGTCTTGAAGAAGGACATTTCCTGGACTGATGGACAATACAAAAATTAGCACACAAAAACCGACGCCAAAAACTCCTTTTCAGCTGAATTTTCTCCATACTTTAAGAGAATAAACAACATTATATTGTGCCTAATATTACAATGGTTTATTGGATCTCGTCTCTATGAAAAAATTACCGTACGTTGTCATTGGCACCACTCATAAGGTGTTGAACAATAGTGGAGCCGACATTTTTGTGAATACTAGTAGCCAGCCCATTCTCGAATACTTAAGGTGTTTTACCCAGTTTGACCCAGAACTCCTCAATTGGACAAAGCACCGAGTTCGATGGGTTGATGTATTTTCGTACAAAAACAACATTTTTATCCCTGTACCAGTCAACACCCACCACGCACCAATCCTGCCAAAATAGCGTATCGCCTTCACAAGACTGCAGGAAGGGCAGCAGGTGATTCTGGAAGCACTCGTCTCGGTGGACTTGCATATTCATGGTATCAGTCTTGATATATAGCTCCCACACCCACAGATAGCCTGCCGAACCAAGAACTTTTTGATGAATATGTCCAACTTCTCCACCTTTACCTCCGTAGGAATCCCCAATCGTGATGTGGCAACGTAAAACTCCTGCCCGGCAATTGCTTTGTTTCCGCCTTGATGTAAGTCTCGTCGTCCATTACGACGCACTTCGGTGTTCATCAGACAATCTTGATACAGATTCGTGGTACGGGTTTTGGCTACCGTGTGTTGTCTGTCGTGCCGATTTGGTGCCTTTCTGACCATGTAGACTTGAAGACAGGTACTTTTTTTTTCGGTGAAACCAATGGAAACCTCCGTCTTCTTCACCACACTGCGGATGGAGAGGTTCGGTCAACGCTTGAACAGATTCCACACATTCCTTGACTTCACCGGATCAGCTGTCTTCGGTTATCTACCGCTGCTTGACCCCCAAAGGGTCGTCTGGGTCTCCTTGAATGACTTTACCACCCGGGACACTGTCGAATAATGGAATCCCAGGTGTTTTCCGATCCATTTGTGGGATGCAGTCACATTTTCCGATGCCATCGCGGTTATCACTTGAAAGAATTCTGCCAACGTAGACATTAAACTAGTTTTAGTCAAAATTTCATTAGTTTTAACTCACATGCTTAAAAATTACAAGCTAATAATTGTGTATAATTTGTTTTAGTATACAGAATGTATTTGGTTTATTTTTTAAACAGTTTCAGTTAAATGTACTGAAACAAAATAATAGATTTTCATTCCCTAGTGAACAAGCAAGCGGAACAGTTCGCTTTTTCCGTGCTCCGTTGCGTTTAATGGTTTCTAAAGGTTCATTTGTTGAAATTTCAGTATTTGTTTTCCTCGACATTATTGGCCTCAGTTCTCATCGAGTTTTTTTTTTCTGAAGTGGAGGACCTTTAGTTAATACAGTGTTCAGCGGTAATTAATTTAGTGCAATCAAGTGACAAGCCATTTTGCCGCATCTCAGCGTGATCACGCATGCTGTTTCATCGGCTGTAAGGGTCCGTCGCAACACACTCGTTGCGTCCCGCTCATCACCGGTATAGGCAGCCCGGTCATCGCCCGACCGCACCAGCAGCACCAGCAACAGTAGCAGCTCAATCATACATATAAGATAAGTGTTTTGTTTTCCTCTTTCTCCCCTGAATTGACCGTATTTCCATTTGTGTTGTCGTTTGTGTTAAGCTAAATCTTTATTGTTTTGAATTGTATTGAATATTGTGTTTTTTGCCTCAGTGGTTGAGCATAATAAGCTCCCACGGGTGCGACATGGATGAATTGTCGGAAGATGATTCATCCTTGACGCCAAATAATGAGTCCCATAAAGTTATCCGGTCACGAGCCTATCCACCTGATTCAGCTGGTCCATGGGTTGTATACTTTCAGCCCAAAACGAAACCTCTAAATGTTTATCAGATCAGTAATGATCTGACGAAACGATTCTCGGCCGTGACTGAAATAATTAAGATCAGACCCAATAAACTTCGGGTAGTTGTGTCCAACCTGAAACAGGCGAACGAGATTGCTGTCTCTCAGTTCTTCACACTCGAGTATAGAGTGTACATCCCAGCTCGAGGTATTGAGATTGAAGGTGTGGTCACCGAAGCGACTTTGACCCTGAGATCCTGATGAAGCAGGGGGTTGGTCGGTTTAAGAACCCTCTGCTTCCTCCAGTTCAGATACTGGATGTGAGAAAACTCGGAAAAGTATCGATCACTAAGGGTGAAAAGAAGTTCACTCCGTCAGATTCGTTTCGCGTGACCTTCTCTGGCTCAGCCCTCCTCAATACGTCGAGTTGGGAAAACTTCGACTACCTGTGCGCTTGTTTGTACCACGGGTAATGATCTGCCAAAAATGCCAGCAGATGGGACATACGACCTCCCACTGCGGCAATAAGGCACGCTGCTCAAATTGCGGGGAGAAACATGAGGATGGCGCCTGCGCAGACAACACACCAAAATGCGCTTCTGCAAGGGTACTCCTCCTCATGCTCTCTCGTTATGCCCGGCGTACAAGCAACGCGGGAAAAATTGGAACGATCACTTAAACAGCGTTCAAGGCAATCTTTCGCCGAAATGGTGAAAAAGCCTCACCATCACCCAATGTGAATACGAATTCCTTTGCTCCTCTGTCAGATGACGAGTCTGATTTTGACTTGGTTGAAGAGGGAACATCATTCAGCTTTCCGGAAGGCACTTCACGAAAGCGAAGACGCGTTCGCCCACGGAAAGTTGCTGAGCCGGAGCCCAAAACCAACTTGCCAATTTTAAAAAAGGTGGAAAAAGGGAAAATCCTAGTCCTCCTGGTTTCCGCAGTAGTAACTACTCCCAGGACTTTCCATCTCTTCCGGGGACATCAAAAACCCTAGCACCCCGATTTTAAGAACAGAAGTTCCTTCTCCATCAGGACTGTTCTCATTTGATGATATTGTTGAAAGTATTTTCAAGTTCCTCGAAATTTCTGACCCTCTTAAAAGCATTGTTCTGGCAATGCTTCCCACAGTGAAAACGTTTTTGAAGCAATTGACAATCAAGTGGCCCCTCCTTGCAGCAATCATTTCCTTCGATGGATAATTTTCCAAATGAGGTCGGGGATTTGATCACTGTTCTACAGTGGAATTGTCGAAGTTTGATTCCTAAATTGGAATCTTTTAAATTTTTGGCTCACACTACCGGTTGTGATGCATTCGCTCTTTGTGAAACATGGCTCTCTTCCGAAATCGATCTTCATTTTCACGATTTCAATATAATTCGTCTTGATCGAGAGGATTCACGTGGAGGAGGAGTACTTTTGGGGATCAAAAAGTGCTACTCCTTCTATAGAGTGAATTTTCCTCAAACTCCAGGTATTGAAGTTGTCGCATGTCAGGCTGTTATTAAAAATAAAAGCCTTTGCATTGCTTCTGTATATATTCCTCCTAGAGCCTCGATAAACCGAAAAACAACTCTCAGATATTTGTTCGGTCCTTCCTTCTCCACGGTTGGTCATGGGAGATTTTAACTCTCACGGTACAGGCTGGGGAGAACTGTACGATGACAACCGATCTTCCTGATATATGACCTCTGTGACAACTTCAACATGACAGTACTTAATAATGGAGAAGTAACACGTTTGGCTGGTACATCCTCAGTTGGCAGTAGATTAGACCTCACACTTTGTTCGAATTCATTATCGTTGGATTGCACATGGAATGTGATTCAAGATCCCCACGGTAGTGATCACTTGCCCATAAAAATTTCGGTTGCCACCGGGTTCAATCCGTCGAAATCTGTCAACGTCACGTATGATCTTACCCGTCACATCGATTGGACAAAGTTTAGGACAGCAGTAGATGAAGCCGTAACGACGGTAGAAAGGCTTTCACCGCTGGAAGAATATAACTTCCTCTCCAACCTGATCTTAGACAGCGCGCTTCAAGCTCAAACTCGACCAGTTCCAGGAACGTCATTTCACCGGAAACCTCCTTCTCCATGGTGGGATCAGCAATGCACCGAGGTTTACCGTAAAAAGTCCGACGCGTTTAAAGTTTTCCGTAGACGTGGAACACCTGAGCACTTCGAAGTATACACGGCTCTCGAACGCGAGCTTAAGAGCCTCATCAAGGCCAAGAAACGCGGATACTGGCGAACATTCGTGAACGGGCTATCGCGCGAAACGTCGATGAGTACTCTTTGGAACACGGCGCGAAGGTTGCGTAACAGAACTACGAACAACGAGAGCGAAGAGTACTCGGACCAATGGATCCTCAAATTCGCGCGAAAAGTGTGTCCAGATTCGGTGCCGGCACGGATGATTCCTCGCGAAAACACGAATTGATAGTGAGATTAGCCAACCCCTTTTCAATGGTAGAGTTCTCTCGCACTCTTTTCGTGTGGCAATACGGCTCCAGGGGCTGATAGGATCAAGTTCAACTTGCTTAAGAACCTCCCAGACGTCGCGAAGAGGCGCATGTTGAACTTGTTTAATCAGTTTCTGGAACTCAACATTGTACCGGATGATTGGAGACGGGTGAGAGTTATTGCCATTCAAAAACCTGGTAAGCCCGCGTCCGACCACAACTCCTATCGACCCATCGCGATGTTATCTTGTATTCGAAAGTTGTTGGAGAAAATGATCCTTTTCCGTCTGGACAAATGGGTTGAGTCGAACAACCTGCTTTCAGATACTCAATATGGTTTCCGTAGGGGTAAGGGAACGAACGACTGTCTCACGTTGCTTTCCACGGATATTCAGTTAGCTTTTGCTAAAAAAGAGCAAATGGCTTCTGTATTCTTGGACATAAAGGGGCTTTTGATTCAGTATCTGTTGAAGTTCTTTCAGATAAACTCCACGCTTGTGGCTTTTCTCCATTAATGAATAATTTTTTGTACAATTTGCTGTCAGAGAAACATATGAGCTTTTCTCATGGAACCTCTACAGCTTCACAGATTTAGCTACATGGGTCTCCCCAGGGATCATGTTTAAGCCCCCTTTGTATAATTTTTATGTCAAAGACATTGACGGTTGTCTAGGTGACAACTGTACGTTGAGACAACTTGCAGATGACGGCGTAGTGTCTGTCACGGGACCCAATGGGGTCGATCTGCAAGGACCCTTACAGGATACCTTGGACAATTTGTCTACTTGGGCTCTAGAGCTAGGTATCGAATTCTCACGGAGAAAACTGAGTTGGTAGTTTTTTCAAGGAAGCATAACCCTGCACAACCGAAGCTTCAAATTTGGGGTAAGCCGATAACTCATTCTATGTCATTTAAATATCTTGGGGTCTGGTTCGATTCAAAGTGCACCTGGAGATCCCATATTGAGTATCTGAAGCGAAAGTGCCAGCCAAGGATCAACTTTCTCGCACAATTACCGGGACCTGTGGGGAGCGCATCCGCAAGATCTTCTAACGTTGTACCGGACAACGGTTTTGTCGGTTATGGAATACGGTAGTTTTTGTTTTCAGTCAGCGGCTCGGTCGCACTTCATTAAACTGGAACGTATTCAGTATCGGTGTCTTCGTATCGCGTTAGGTTGTATGCACTCGACTCACACCATGAGTCTTGAAGTGCTGGCTGGCATGTTGCCACCTCGGATCGGTTTACAGAGTTATCTCTCCGGCTCCTCACCAGGTGTGAAGTTATGAACCCCCAGGTGATCGAAAATTTTGAGAAGCTTCTTGAGTTGAATCCTCAAACGCGCTTCATGACTTTGTACCATTTGTACATAACACAGGACGTCAGCCCTTCGCCGAACATTTCCAATCGTGTTTGCTTCTCCGATTTCGACAATTCGGTACATTTTGATTTATCCATGAAGCAGGAGCTTATGGAATCCCAGAGCATCATCGTCCTATGATTGCTCCTGTGATATTTGCTGCAAAGTTTGGCCAAGTTGATTCCACTAAATCGTTCTTCACTGACGGATCATTGATAGAGGAGTCAGCAGGCTTTGGAATATTTAAATGAAATTTATAGCGCCAACCGTAAACTTCAAGCTCCTTGTTCCGTATATGTCGCTGAATTAGCGGCAATACACTTTACGCTAGAAATTGTTGCCTCACTAACACCGGATCAGTACTTCATTTTCACGGATAGTCTCAGTTCTATAGAGGCTATTCGCTCCTTGAGGCCGGTAAAGCACTCCTCGTATTTTCTCATGAAAATACAGGAGCTCTAAGCGCTTTATCTTCGCGTTATTTTATCATCACCTTTGTATGGGTCCCTTCTCATTGTTCAATTCCGGGCAATGAGAGAGCGGACTCGCTTGCAAAGGTGGGCGCTATAGAAGGCGATATTTACGATCGACAAATCGCCTTTAATGAATTTTTTACTATTTTTCGTCAACAGTCACTCGTCAGCTGGCAGTATAAATGGAGTAAAGGAGATTTGGGGCGATGGCAATATTCTATCATCCCAAAGGTGTCGAAGAAATCTTGGTTTGAGGGAATGGATGTGGGACGAGACTTCATTCGTGTCATGTCTCGCCTCATGTCCAATCATTATTCTTTGAACGCTCATTTATTCCGTGTTGGACTGAGCGACAGCAATCTCTGTGAATGTGGGCAAGGTTACCAGGACGCAGATCACATTGTTTGGTCATGTGCTGAGCATCGTGGAGTCAGATCTGAGCTTTATGATTCCCTTAGGGCTCGAGGTAGACAACCCAATGTACCGGTTCGAGATATTTTGGCTGTACGTGATCTGGAGTTTATGAAACTCATTTATGTGTTTTTGACTAACATTAGCCTTAGATTGTAGTTAGTTTAACATGTATGTTTAGTTTAAGTTTTTTTTTTCTGTGTTTGTGTGTTTTTTTTTCTCCTTCAAAAATGTTCGAATAAAAAGAAACCAAAAATTGTATAGTTTTAAGTTTTTTGAAGTTTTATGTAAACCATAATTTAAATTCCCGCCCATCTCCCTATCCGTTAAATTGTAATTCCTATTAACCTCGAGTAACCGCGAGTAATCGGTTCTATCCCCCTAACTTTAGATTTAAGATACATGATGTATACAAATATGAAAACTTGGCTCTGTAAAGTTGATTCGATTGAGCCTGTACAAATAAATGATTAATAAAAATAAAAAAAAATAATAGATTTTCGCTATGAACGCTATTCAGATCTCTACGTTTCATTTTATATAGCAGGCACCATCTGCAACCATGGCTTACGAAATTTTGGACATTTTTTTTCCCTAAGAAAGTTATATACTACAACTAATGGTTGCAGCAATTGACAATTTTTGTTGCCAGAATCCCGCCAGATTAGACACTGCTTACAAAATCTAATTTTAAGTCACTTTGCTGGTGTAATATGATTTGATCAGAGATCGAAATTCTCACTCAGCTGGGTGAAAACCCTGCTCTCTCTCAATCAGGTTGTCGATGAGTAGCGAACCGTTCACATTGTC
Source organism: Aedes japonicus (assembly GCA_034211315.2). NCBI lineage: Eukaryota > Metazoa > Arthropoda > Insecta > Diptera > Culicidae > Aedes > Aedes japonicus. The sequence continues at coordinate 26,969 of JASCZW010012510.1, forward strand.
ATCTTTCCTTTTTCGCCGATAATTCATTATCGTCTCTCTTGCATATGCAAACATATTCAACGAAAATATTTTCTCGTGTCACATTTTTCACTGAAAACATGCTATCATTATAGAATTATAATGTCAGAATAAAACAAGCATGGAGACGGGTGCATTTTCAGGTGTCAAAAAGTAAGTGAAATATACCTTACAGGCATCTAGATTGCGCAGAAAAAGAAACGATTTATCAGCTACCATGCTCTCCTGAAATTATAAATCGTCGTTGCTTTCTCTCGCGAAAGCCGTGGCGAGCGTTTAATAGTCTCTCGCTTCTCACATTCTCATTTGTTTCTCCAAGCGGTGAAAAAGGACGTGTTTCTCTTCTCAAGTACGCAAACATTTCGGTCTCTGATTTGATCTAGTCCTGAAATGACTAATTTTTATTACTCGGTTCTATCACCAATGTACTTTTTGTTGAATTCTAATGTAAATTATTGTATCGGTTTATGGATTTTGGGATCAAGTCAGAAACTGGTCACTTCACTCGAAGCACCCGGAACAAGTGAAAACTGTGTATTAGACACTAGATATACTCACTTTTGCATTTGTTTTCAGGTGTTCTCATGTTGTTCAAAAATAAAATATACAACTGCGTTCAATGAGACAGCAATACCTTCCATTTGTTAGTAAATGATTTGCCCATAGGGACTGTTGATTTACCCATAGGGACTAGGAAAAATTATTCTACTAATGCTAAAATTAATTTGAGGCGACATTCTTCCTTGACAACATAAACTTATTTATGAAACCTGCGATTTTTTCTTAATTATCAGAAACTATTCTCCTTTCCTTGAGCATGCAAGTTTGAGGACTCCCTTCCGTCAGAGCCCCTAATAAATTTCAGAGAGTAGTAAGAAATATCTAGTTATCAAAGGACCTCCAGAGGTCAGAGTGTGCATAAATTATGGCCTCGTTTTCATTCAATTTATTAAGGATTTCCCCGCATAACCGACAAACACCCAGAATAGACCGCCCAAGCGTATTGGGGTATGTTTGTCCGGCTGGAAAATTTATCGCTTCTTGTGAAGCGATGAAGCAAGAGATTTTTTTATTCTTTCGTTGCGGCAAATGCTGCACCCTTTTCTTATTTACTCGACGCTATTTAAGAGTTTATTGTTGCTCGGAGGCCATAAAGCCATGCGGACCTAGCTCTTCGGGGCAAAATGAAGTCAATAAAGATTGCGTTCTGTAGTGCGTATTTTTGTCTATGTATGAGGTTATCCTGCAAAAGATACACGT